>CANXYI012283571.1:0-22100 GCA_948208565.1 Hura crepitans | reverse complement strand
AGATATGTTATCTATTGAATGTAATGAACCTAGTTGTTTACACACATATTTGTATGCCATGAATATTATTCATATGTTATATATTATCATAAATATGATTTGCATGTGAATGTATGCATTTAATGTTATTAGATATACAACTAAGTTGTAAAGCTTAGCACATCATTTTATTTTGTGAATCATAGGATGAAGTTGTTGATCAAGTTTAGTTGAAGTCCTAGTAGTAGTCCAGTAATAAAGAAGTTCTTTTTAGTATAGATTTTATGTATGATCTTGTTGTACATAAGTAGGCACTCATATGATTTGGTATAGATTATGGGCCTAATCTTATATCAAGGATCTATATAAACTATTAAGTTTGGAATGCATATCTATAATGTATGCTTCTATGTATGTTTTAAGTATGATACATGTTTGAGCTTTACCAGATATATGTCATGCATGTTAGGATATATGTATGGATGATATACATTCAAGTGGGATAGAGGTTGAGATGTAGTTGGATTGGTGTTGAAACGTTTGAGATATAGAAGTGGCTTTCTTATAGGGTACTATTTGGGATAGTGTCACTGAACAACTATTATGCTGTTGAATTTTTTACATGATGACCTTTAAAGGTATAACCTTCATAGTGGCTTTTGTTAAGTTATAATTAACAAGTTTTCATATTATTCAAGAATGAGAAAAGATTTTAAGTTATATGGGTTTTTGTGTAAGTTTAGAATTAGTTGTATATTGCTCTTTATTCGGACTTGGGAGCAGGTTAGGTAAGAAGTGTCACACTTTTTCATGCATTTAATTTATCTACATCAATTACACTAACCCTAATTATAGTCTTAAACCATTAATTTACTTAAATAATTCATAATATGAAAAATCACAACTTCGCATAATATTATATCATGCAAAAGTTCATAAATACTTGAATACACATACATAATTGATTCTTTTCTCTTTTTGCCTTGAAAAAGCCTTGTTGAATTTCACTTATATTCCTTCAAAACCCTTTTTTCCCTTATCTACTCTTCTTTCATCCACCTTTTTCTCTTTAAGAATAGATTAAAGTAAATTATCATATAAATTCTAGAATTGATTAATTAACTATGTAATTAGGAATCTATATAAGTTAATTGTATAATTTAATTCAAAAGAAACTTACCTATTCCATATGTATTCACTATTGACATTAACTTCTTTTCTTTAAATAGTTTAGGGCTTTGATGTGTTTTAACATAAGCTAAAATCTAGAAACTAAAATTTGAGGTTTTGTGAGATGAAATAATAAAGTAAAATAGATAAGGAAGAGCGGGTATGTTTTGGCCAACTTTGTATGAGGAGAAAGATAAGGTTTTCTTTTTATTCTTTGTTTTTAGTTTATGTTACTTTCCTTATTTATATGCATAGCTTAATGGCTAAGATTGATTTTAATTTTTATAATCAACGAATGAGATTAATGCTAGTAAAAATATCTTTTAATTTTTTATTAATAATTTATAAATATTTTCTAATTTTAGAGGGCTTAGATTTCCCCATTACTATTGAATCCAAGTGGAAATCTCTCACTGCCAAAAATCTGAAAAAAAAAAATCTCTTTAGCTTTATCCTTAATTTTGTCATGTTCTCTAATTAATTTGACTAATTTATTTTTATGAGTTCCCATGTTATAAAAATTAGGGTCATATAATTTTCACATTCTTTGAATTATTCTAATATATGGATGTTCAAGTTTAGAATTTTTTTGAGCATATTTTATGAATTTTGGTTTAGCTCTGATTTTAGGTTTTATTTTCAATTTTTAACCTCCTATATGACTTCAATTGCCTCTCAAGTTATGCTATAATTCATATCATAATTTATGCTATGATCTGGGTAGGTTAATCCCACTCGAGCTTGGGAAGTATTATTCATAACTCCTGTGTCCCTATTCACTGGAACCATCTCCCAAGCTTCATTCTTTTCACATTTTCTTATTCCTCTCATGTGAAATTAATATTTTCTCACTCCTTTACAAATGTTCCTCTCATCAATTGGCCACTAAATGTGCATTTCCACTTTTTCCCTTTATATTCTCATGTAATTCCCTTTATGCCCTTTTGTCATTTTTTGCTCAGTTATTCATACCAACCGACTCTACTCGATTGTACATCTATTTCATTTCCCACTTTTTATTTAAATTCCAAATCTATCCTTGTGTAAAATTGGATGAAATTTGGGGAGTGACAGTCCTCTCTCTTAGGAAATTTTATCCTCAAAATTTTACTTGTACACTTCCCCTCTTAGATCTTCAATAGGATTTGCAAAAACTATGTCCTTTATTTTTGTCTCTTTACATATAATATCCCTCTCTATTCTATACCCTACCATTACTTTCAATCATAGTTCATCTTACTCTGTTCATCCCTAATTCATATGTTATCTAAACCTTTATCTTATCTTATCACTTTTACTTAGAGTATGTATAACTCATCTCCTATATGATTACTTCCACCTTTATCTATATCTATTGCTCTTGTTCATCTCTATTTATATAACTTATAACTCCTATCTACTATGTTATCTCATTTTAGGGATCTCTATGTTAATACTTATATTACTATATATCTCTACCGATGACTATTTAATTGTGTGACATTTTATGTTTACTTATAGTTCTTTAGATATCATTTTCATTATCTTATACTTGTACTTCTTATATAAGTTCCATTTACGTGGGTGAGTGGATCCTTGTGGGTGTCCCAGTAGCTTAACTATCATGTAATGTACATGCACACGCATATGCAATTATTACTTATGTAGAAATGCCTAAACCTAAGCTCTAATACCAACTAAAATTGTAACACCCTTATACCCAATCGATATACTAGTTCAAGTACAAGCTGTCATATCGCTGATGCTATTACTATTCATTTATTCCATAGTTCTCCTATCAATTTATTTCCATTTATTATTATAGTTTAATTATCCATTAACATCTTATTATTTTACTTGTACCATTTGGGAAAAAATCTTACAGCATAACGATTGCCCACTAACACTTTTCCTAAATTGTACCTACAAAGAAGTTACACTTCTAAATAGTTTTGTAGAACTACATCATTTTTCTAATTATGTCTCAAACTATATAGTATTCATTCATATCATTATTACATGCATATAACCTAATAAACATATAGACAAACACATATAGATAGAACACATCATGTAATCACTTTAATTAACATGTCAACAAATCAATTACATTAAATTGTATGTTCATATACATATAAATGTTACCAAAAATTCTATGAAATTAAATTCCAATTAATACATTACTTAAGTATAAATTTATCTAAATCTTTATAACATCTACAACATCTAAGGTTAAATAACTATATACATATATGTCATGTAATACATACACCTTGCATATGCTAGAATATTTGTGGTGAATGCCACTTACCTTTAACTTTACCTAATGGACTTCTAAGATTATTGGGACCTATTTTATTTTTTTAACATGGCTAGATTTTTAACCTACATGTTAGAAAAATTGGCGCACTGAGCAAAATTGCTCGGTGGTGTAATAAAAAAAATTATAAACTATGCTATGATAATCTTTATATTCAATGACAATAACTTTACTAGAGTGTTATAGTTAATTCTTTTAATTTCATTATGTCTTATGCTTATACTTATTCATTACTACTATCTTATCATGGCTTTTTGTTCATTCCTTGTGATATTTATTAAATTGTTTATGCTTAATTAATTCTTATTTCTTATTATTGAATGATACTTAAGCTTTTATAATCTTTTATACATATATTCACCTTTATACGTATCTACACTTTAATAAATATTTCATTTGCTTGTGTTTTTTTATCTTAATTTCTCACATCTAGAATGTTATTAGATAAACTTATTTAGCCTTAAGTCTTTTTATAATATTTAACCATATAGCCTTTTTTAATTATTATTCTTCATAAAAGGCTTTTAGTCTTATTTAACTTCTTATTTATCTATATATATCCACTTTATGAAACTATAATCTATGAGTCTTACTCCTTAATCACATACATAAACATTTTTAAGTAGTTTCACGCATAATATTTAACTAAATACATTATTGTACATGTATCTCTTATAATATTTTTTATATGTTTTGTCTATGTAGGTTTTATTTTTATTATCTTTATTAATTGGCTTACATTGTTCATGTCACTTTTGCCTCTAAATATCCGAAGATAGTTATGCACACCAAGATAATAGGACATGTAACATTTAAGACACCAAAGTGTCTATAAATCAAGTAACATGTAAGGCACGATATGTTCAAGGACATGTAATAGCTCCATAATATGTAAAGGAGAAACTCTCCCTAAATAGCCATGTAAGGATTAAAGTACCGAACAAGTATTTCTTAGTTGACTGGTCATCCTATCCTAGGTTGTATAGACTATGTATGATATCAAGGTATTACGTATAATTACATTCTCTTTTAGATCGATTTATGAAGTTATATGCATATATGTTTATGATGATCTAATATAATCTACTTTTTATTCATTAATATTACTTAAGATAAGTCAACTATGCTTACATTCAACAAATAATAATACTATTAACTTTAACTGCTAAATTCATACATATAGATTCAAAGAAAACAAATTACACATAATAGCTTGTAAGATAATTCAATTTACCTATATACTTGTATTTATTTATTCTTTGAAATATTTCTTATATGCACTTTAGCTCATTTATCATGTGCTATTATTTGCAAGTGTTATTGTTCTTTGTCATATATTATTTCTTCATTCTTATGTGTATATAATTTCACATATTTTCCTTTTATCTATTCCTCATGAATTTCATTTAATTGTTTCTTAAGAGACAAATATTTATATATATTACTTCTTTTCACTTATTTTTGGAGGTTTATATGCTTATCATTTATATCTCTTTTATTTAATTCTATTCCCTATTCTCTATGTAAATTTTTAACTTATATAATTATTCTCTATATTAAAGATTAAAAATTTATCTTATCATCTACATGGTGAATATTAAATTATTTAAATGCAATTTCTTATTCCAATATCATTATTTTGTCATTTGATATTTTACTTTATACCATATGGCCTTTTTTAAACTCATAATCACACTCCTTGAGTGTTACACACACACACACACACATATGCTTTTATCATTTTCTCCAACCTATATTTTAAATTGCAACCTGTAACAACACATGTACATATTAACTCTATTTATTTAATCAATATAAAATAAGTCCTATATAATTAATTTTGTTATGAATTCATATTTTTTTTCTTATTAGTTCAATTTTCTCTAACTAAAAATCTACATAAATCACTTAGATATCTTGATTTTTCTTACTCATCAAAATCTTCCATCTTATACATATAGTAACCCACATTTTCTTTTCACATATAATTACCTTTTCTTATTTAAATTAATTCACAGTTTTCACGTAGAACTTATATAACATACTAACTAATTACATGTTTATTTCTATATGTTTTTGTAAGTCTTATTTTATTTCTCCTCTAATTACCATAATTAATATTTCTCCCTTAATTACCATAATTAATATTAACTTAATCCTTATAATTTAACTATACTATATTATTTACTCATATGATCTTAATTATTAATAAGCTTCATTATAATGTCTTTACTTAAATTCCATGAATCTAATATATTTATTTAACCTTATATAAATTTAATTAACTCATTGCTTTGCCACTTCGTGCACATAATAATTTTTTTACATACTTACATTATTATTTCATTTAAATATAAACATTCTAAAATTTCATATATTTCTAATTACATGTTGTACCATTTAGCCATGAAGAAAATCTTACATACATATGTATAATTTGTATACAATTTCATGTTCTTTTATTCATTTAGGCATAATAACATCATAATATTCAATTGTATCACAAAATAACTTAATACTTCTCATGGTTACATTTCTAGCACAACTTATCCTTCCTACATAATTATTTCAATATCCAATTTGTGGATTTTTTTTTCATATGTTTTATTCATTACAATATCATTTAACCTATTTATTTAATTGAATTAACATTTACTCATCATTTTTCTTTATCTTGTTAATTTCGGTGAAAATAGGATTTAGGGTTCAATGTTCTTTTTCATGATTCTAATTTATCTATATCAATTACACTAACCCTAATTACATTCCTAAATCATTAAATTTCTTAAACAATTTATAATATGAAAAATCACAACTACAAATAATACTATATCATGCAAAAGTTCATAAATATTTGAATACACATACCTAATTGTTTCTTCTCTCTTTTTGCCTAGAAAAAGCCTTGTTAAATTTCACTTATATTCCTTTAAAACCCTTTTCCCTTATCTACTATTTTTTTCCTCTCCCTCTTAGTCTTTAAGAATAAATTGAAGTTAATTATCACATAAATTCTACAAATGATTAATTAACTATTAGGAATCTATATAAGTTAATTGTATAATTTAATTTAAAAGAAACTTAACTATTTCATACATAGTCACTATTCACATTAACTTCTTTTCTTTCCTTCCTCTAGTTTCCTTTAAGTTTTCCTTGAAATAATTTAGGGCTTTGATGTGTTTTAACATAAGTTAAAAACTTGAAATGAGAATTTGAGGTTTTATGGGATGAAATGAGAAAGTAAAATAGACAATGGGGAGGGGGTGTGTTCCGACCAACTTTTTATGAGGAGGAAGATAAGGTTTTCTTTTTATTCTTCATTTTTAGTTTATGTTAATTTCCTTATTTATATATATTGACTAATTGCTAGGATTGATTTTAACTTTTTTATTCAGTGGATGAGATTAGTGCTAGTTAATCTTTTAATTTTTATTAATAATTTATAATTTTTTTCTAATTTTGGAGGGCTAAGATTTCCTTATTACTATTGAATACAATGGTAGAAATTCCTCCCTAACAAAAATCTTAAAAAAATCTCTTTAGTTTTATCCTTATTTTTGTCATATTCTTTAATTAATTTGACTAATTTTTTTAAGAGTTTCCATGTTATAAAAATTAGGGTCACTTGATTTTAACATTTTTTGGATTATTTTAACCTCAAGATGTTCAAGTTTTAAATTTTTCTGAGCAAGTTTTATGAGTTTCAATTCAATCATGAATGATTTACTATTTATCACTAACCATATTCTAGGTTTCATTTTTGATTTTAACGTCCTATACAACCTCAATCGTAGTATGTTTTGATGATGATTTGATGTAAATAAAAATTTGGTCTTAGTCATTTTTAAAAAAATCAAAATTAATTAATAATAAGAAAAACAGAGACTAGTGTTTACCGTTCTTCACCATTCTTCATTTTTCTTGAATTTCACCACACCGGATTGTCGTGAACCACAGTGTTCCTTAATTGGGAGCACCTCTAAGGTATCCACATAAGGATTTTTGGTGAATATCTAAATATCTATGGGCTAGTAAGATTATTTAGATGTGAAAAGAAGAAAAATCAAGAAAGAAAAAATCTACCACGCAGAAAAATTGCTTCTATGCAAATTTCAAAGAGGTCACCCTTAGTGAACAACTTTTGAGGCTTATTTATATCTTATTAATTTCCTTAGGTCTGAATTTAATCTCATTAAAATCTAACCTCAATTGGGTTTAATTAAGCCTTACGCAGAAATCCTAAGTGAGCTTTCTGCACATGGGTTTGACCCAATCTTTGACTAATTAATTTAGGCCCTTTCTTGGCCTAAATTTAAATCAGCTATGGGTCTAATTTAAAGCCCTTTCAACACTTAAAAGATGGCCTAAAAATTAGACCCAAATAAATCTACCAAGCAGGCTTCCAAAGCCTTAATGTATCTAATCATAATTTAGCTAGATACATTAATTTGGACTCTAAGCCCAAATTAATTATTCTTTCTTATTTCTTTCCCTTCCAATGACATCTCATGTCATCTAATATCTTAATATAATTTAATATATTAAGTTCCACCAAAAATCCTTTATGTGTGTGACCCTATGGGTTTTCGAAATACGTTGGCAGTATTTAGTGAGAAAACTAGTTTGACTGGGATTCTACCAAAGAATCCTAGTTTGACTGAGACTCTTTCAAAGAATCCTAGTTTAACTAGGGCACTATCAAAGAATCCTAGTTTGACTGGGACTCTTCTAAAGAATCCTAGTTTGATTAGGACTCTGCCAAAGAATCCTAATTTGACTAGGACTCTATCAAAGAATCCTAATTTGACTAGGACTCTTCCAAAGAATCCTAGTTTTACCGGGACTCTACTGACTTAAACTCTTTAAGTCAATATTGATCTCCCATCAATATTTCACTCATATGCAAGTCAAAAGCGGTATCTAGCCCATCTAAGTGCTAGAAAGTCGAAGTGGTTTGACTTAACCTGTCCATATATAGTTAAACCTGTCCATATATAGTTATAGTGTAATAAACTCTTTTCACCATTCTTTATCACATTTAGGTTTGAGTATGGACTTGTGTCAACTTAATGCTTAATTAAGTATGTCTAATTAAGCCTTGAATATTTTACATCTAGTAAAATTATTTTTATTCCAAAAATGCCCTTGTGAATCCCATTCACATTTGCATTTTACTTTGATCAAAGTTTCTCAAATAAAGATTATTACTAGATCAATGAGATAAATTCCCCACTAGTAATCTAGGGTGGTGAATCCTTTATTGATCACTACCTTATCTTCAAGTATCTCATGATATACCCAATAACCTAGCTATGTATACATCATGGCAAAGTAAAAGCATTAGAGTTAAAGTATATCATTCCTTTTTTAAAATAGTTAATGATCTCAAGTCTAAGGATACTTGCACCACTATTATGATGAGATACTTTCACTAACATAGATTAAATATCTATGTGAAGATCTCATGATAGGTCTCCGATGAACTTGCTTCCCAAGCAAGCATCCATCTGTTAACTCTATACATTAACATGCTTATAATTAGTGAGAACTCCTGGTTAATCTAATCAACGAGTATAAGATGTGCTAGTCTATCCGCATTGACAATGTCCTATCTTGTTAATACTATGAGTAGGAATAATTTAGGTATTATCACAATTACAAGCAATAAAAATCTCACATCATAAACTTTTTATAATTTCCCTTGCACTATGATTATACACCAGCGACTTTATTATATGGTTTAAGACATAGCAAGCAATTATAATATAATGATATAAATGCATCAAGTAATAAAGTAATGCCTTTTCATTAATAAATGAGTTTCTATGCACATAATATGCTTGTGCTCTAGGGCATACAACTAACAACACCATCATTGGTAGGAATGATGCGACATTAGATATTACTTCTTAAGGAGTTTGACATCTCTTATATTACCAAGAAAATCATTAAAGGTTGGGTCATAGCTGAATTCCTAGCCCAGCATCCAATCGGATAGAAATAAGAGGAATATGAATTCCTAGATGAACACTTAGGGGCAATATCCTAGGTAGGATGGAAAATGTTTTTTGATAGGGCCGTTAACCAAAAAGGAGCAGGTGCCGGAGCACTAGTCAACAGTCTAGAAGGTGAAAGGATGTTCTCGGTAAGAAAGCTAGAATTTTCAGCCACTAAAAACATGGTAAAATATGAGGCATGTGTATATGGTCTCGAAACTCTATATCAGCTGGGGGCAAAAGTGGTTGATGTCTATGGAGAATCAATGCTAGTTATCTAATAGGTAAAAGATGATTGGGAAGTCAAGGATGAGAACTTAAGCAAGTATGTCAGAATACTCATAAACCTTACCGAAGGATTTAATCGATGCACCTTTACCACATTCCAAGGAAACAAAACTAGGTTGCAGATGCTTTAGCCATTTTGATGTCAGTGTCAAACCTTGCCAAAAGGGATCTGCCCAAGCCGATGTATTTCAACAAGACAAGTTTTCCCACTTTTATTGGAATAGTCAGCTCTAACATTATGCAACCTTATTTGGAATTACCATGGTACAATGATATCCAAACCATTCTAAAAATGGGACAATACCCTAAGAACGCAACTGAAAAAGATAAAAAGGTGCCCTAAAAGTTATCCACTCAATTTATCTCATTCTAAGGCATGTTATATAAGAGACAAACAGATGGGATACAACTTAGGTGTATAAACAAAATGGAGTCCTAAAGAGTACTCAAGGGGGTATGTAGTCCTCACATGAATGGGAGGAATTTAGCGAAGAAAATCATGAGATTGGGATATTACTAGTCATCCATGGAATTAGATTATTGTGACTTTGTGGAAAGGTGCCACAAGTGCTAGGTATATGGGAACTTGAGTCATTTACCACCTAATGGCTTGACTAGCTTGTCATCTCCATGACCATTCTCAACATTGGGAGTTAACATAATTGGGGAAATAAGGTTGTCAGCTGCTAGGGGGCATAGGTTCATTGTGGTAGCAGTTGATTACTTCATGAAGGGGTAGAGGAAGAATTTTTCAATAAATTAGGGGTAAGACAGATGGGAAAATTTATTGAAAGAAATATTATTTACAAGTATGGGTTGTTGCAACAGATCATCTCAGACAATGGGGTGCAATTTTAGGGAGAAACCAAACAACTTCTACAAAAGTACAAAATTCAACATCATAAGTCTTCTCTCTATCAACCTCAAGCTAATGGAGCTGTAGAGGCTACCAACAAAAATTTGAAGAAAAATTTTCAAAAGATGACCATCACTTATAAGGATTGGGTAGACATTTACCCTTTGCATTATAGGGATACAAAACAACTGTCAGGATATCTACCCAAGCCACACTCTTTTCACTAGTGTATGGCATGTAGGTAGTGCTGCCAATCGAGGTTGAAATGCCTTTATTAAGTGTAGTATTAAAAGCAAACATACCTAAAGTGGAATGGGCTATAAGCAGATATGAGCAATTAGCATTAATTGATGAAAAATGACTTAAAGCTCTCTATCATATGCAATTGTACCAGAAGAGAATTGTGAGAGCTTATAATAAGAAAGTCAAGCCTAGAACTATACGAGAAGGTGATTTGGTGCTCAAACATATCAGACCATTACTATCAGATCCTAGTGGAAAATTCAAACCCAATTGGGAAGGTCCATAAATGGTTAAGAAGGTGCTTAAGCATGAGGGCATTAAGATCTCAGATTTGGAGGGTAACGAATTCTCAGAACCAATCAATGTAGACAGGCTAAAGAAGTACTTTTATTGAAAAAAAGAGAGTCCGCTAAGTTAAAAACATGAATAGGGTAGTTTAGGCAAAAGTTAGGACACACTGATAAGGTGAAAACCCAACATGGCACTTCATGCAAAAGTTAGGGGATTAAAAAGAAAATGTCCAATTAAGAAAACCTTTTTTTAAGGCTGATTGGCAATGAAAATACTATCAATGAAAATTAATGCATTCACCAAGATTAATGGGTTCATTCTTAAATGCAGTTGATGATAAAAATGCTTTAGTTTTTATCATTGATATGCAAATTCCCATTTAAGAAGGGGTTATACAAGTAACTAAATTCTACATATACTATTTCTTTTTCAAATTAGGAACATCATCCTCATTCATCCTTTTTAGTACTAATGATCTATTGTCTTTAGCATTACTTAAGATCCACTTATTATAAGATTCATATGTATTAATAGCATCGATTGAATAATTAGGCACATGCCTTAAGATGGTGCATTGTTGCCACAAGTCAGAGAAAGTGTGCAAGAAGTGACAAGTCAAAAGGCCAGCATGGAATCCCAGAGGCTTAGTAGGTATCCTTTATACCAGACTGAGTTGTCGCAAGATGTGAAAGGGAATGTAAAAAGTAACATGTCTTAACCTGATCAAAGGAACACAACTGTCATGACAAGATAGGGTAAAATGGTTGATCTTCCACTAAGGACATCTCCATCACACTGTAATAGCTGTGTCAAGCCATAAAAGCCACTGGTCAAAGGAGTCACACTTCATCATAAGCTTTCTTTCACAATGATGGCATGAGCTATACTTTGCCTAAAGTCTTTCGGGTGGAGGAATGAGTAATTTTAGCTTCTCTTACAACCAAATCTAAAAACAAAGAAAAAAAAAAGAGAGTCGTTAGGTTGGAAAATCTATAAAGGACCACCTAAGTAAAAATTAGGCAAACCCGCTAGTGTGAAAATTGTCATAGGTATACTAGGCAAAAATTAGGGTCACAACAAAGTAAAAGTCCATAACACATACCTATAAGAGAAATGGACTTCCAGTTGTGAGATTAATGTCTCTTTTTGATAGCACATCTAAACCACGAATGGTTTTAGCTAGAAAAATGCCGAAGGGATTATGGCTAGAGCATGTTGCAATCAAAAGGTGAAGGATTTTGAAATCGTAACACTTATCATGGGAAGTAATAGTGAACTAGCCTCCAAAAAGGCATAACAAGATACACTTTGCCATTCCACTGAGTCAAAAGGAATTTGATGGGTATGATCTAGGATCGCTGGCAAAGAAATCGGGCCTACCCTAGGTACTATTTTGCGAGCCATAACCAGAGAAAAACCTTAAGCAAGGACAACATCTATAGGGTAGTGGTCCTCAAAAGACGGCAAGGCTAAAGGGGTAGTAGGAGTAATTTAGTACTCCAAAATGGCGGCTAAATCTTCTAAAGTTGGGCAAATTTCTTGTTGACCAAAGGTGAAAACATGGAAGATAGGCTCCCAGTACCGCGCCATAGCATTTAAGAAATCTGGATCGATCTGAACCTTCCTTAGAAACCTAAGGGTAGAAAAAGGGGTGAGAATGGGGGAAGACCAAGAGGGCTTTGATTCTAAAATCTTAGACAACTCCAAGCAAAAAGGAGACATGATGAAGAGTATATGTTGAGAGAATAAAAAAAGGGGTATCTATAAGTTAAAAATCCTATTCTTTTTCCTATTAGGAACATGAATCCAAAACACACGGGGAAGTTCCCACGGACCTAGAAATGGCATCATAGTCCACGTAGACTAAGAAATAGATATCCACACCATCGCCATGCCAAGTCCGTGACCACATTTGGGTAATATCCACCCAGACCAAGTTGACTAAGTCTATTAGGATGAAAATGATCATTTTAAGTCTGCATAGACAAAAATACCTAAAGCTCATACAAGCACGCAAAGGAAATTAAAACATCCAAGATCAATAAAATTCAAAGGTAAATGTGCTTGAAAGAGAAATTAAAGCATGCATATAGAGTTCGAAGGTGAGAAAATAGGAAGTGACAATTCCTGTCCCTAACCAAGGGAGGGGGGATGCCTCACAAGCTACTTTCTGCATAACAACAATAATAATAATATAAAAAAAGAAGAAGGTGGGGTGCCTCCTAGCCCACTCCTCAAAGTTGTCCTCCTCCTTTATGTCCTTATCCTTAGAAGAGATTGTCAGCTTCTCAGCCACCTTATAGGCCCTAATCTTCCTTTGAGCTTTGCATAACACTATTGCCTACCTCAACAACTCATTCTACAAGAAGAGTGAAGGTTTAATTTAACATGCATGACATGCACAATGCATACATACACACGTAACATACATGACATGCACATATACATACACATGTAACATATACAGTGTATATGACATACACAACATATATATACATGTAAACACTTATAACACATGTGACGTGCACCAAATTAACCATGATAGGAATAGCTACTTATAGCCAGCACTCGGGTCTTATCTATCATGGTCCTCTTGAATGCCTTCATAACCCGGGCTGTCCTCTCTATAGGAGCCTTCCTCACCTGATCAGAGGAAAGAAACATAAGGCGTATGTGTCAAGAGGATTCAAGTGACACAAGTAGCAAACATAATGACCTCACTAGCATAGTGTTCTCAAGCACAAAGGCTACTGGCTAGTTCTCTTTTATGTGAAGCTTAGTAAAAGATAGCTCCCCATCAATGCCATAGCACATGTAGCTTAACTTTGGGACATCCACCAAAGTCCCTATCACTTTGCTAGGCAAAGGCATTAGACTAGTGGATGGACCTAAAGGCCCACCATGAGCAGGGAGAGGTGAGAATTGAGAGCTGAGAGAACTCGAAGAAGTTTTGGGTCACTTCTTCGAAGTGGACAAGTTAGTCCTAAGGACAACAGTAGGCTACAATACCACATATGCAAGTTAGAACATGTTATGAAAAGGAATAAAAAAAGGGGGTAAGAAACTCACCTGAGGTGGAGGAGGTCCTGATGTATAAGGGACCTATAGAAGTAAATGAGCTGAGGCCCAAGAAGCATAGCCCTCATTGCTATCCTTTACTAATGTAGCCCCTATGATTACCACAGTCATCCCTTACATAAAGTCCAGGTCAGCAATGTACCTCCCAAACAACATCAAGTCAGGAGGGTTCAAGGGAATGAGATGGATGTTAGGACCAAGTGCCAGCTAACCACCCTTTCTCCTAGAAACCAATAGTACATCTCTAGAGTGGTCAGTAGCAAATGGCATAAGGACAGCTCTTAATAAAGTGTAAAGGAAGAGGCAACTCATCGATGTGAAAAACCTACAAAGCCAAATCAATCTACACAAGCAAACATCAATTAAGTGTGGATAAATAGCTAATGAATTTGTTTTGACTTGGTATATAGGAAATACTCACATCAGTCCATGCACAGGAGCTAAGGTACTGCTAGTGCTACATCAAAGAGGCTGTGTTCTATGGTCCAGAGGTAGGTCACACCATCTATCCATCACTGGATAGCGGTAGGGCACATCTAGATCATAAGGGTAAGCTAACAAATGGAGCTTATAAGCCCACACCTGAAAACAACAAAAACTAAGGTCACTAATAAAATTCTGAAGAAAAGCACACAAATAAAAAGGGGAATGGCTTACCAAGATGCTTGACACAAAACCCTAAACAAAGTGGTGGCTCTTTCTGGTCTGCACGGCCATGTTAAGGTTTCGAAACATCCATCCTAGAGAAGAGTAGTACTAGTTCCAGTGGCCAATCTTGTTGACCTCCTTCAAGACCAAAAGGAAGGTCCAGCTCATAGTATAATTGGCATTGGCAAACAAAGTGGTACCCATCAAGTATAGCACAAAATAGCAAGTGTATTGGTCCACTTCTAGCTCACTTGAGGGTGACTCCTCTCTCTATCTCTCTTATAGATCCATACAGTGAATACTACTAGCCCTATCTTTAGGGATAAACCCTAGTAGTTCCTTCACCTCTTACAGTTGCAAGGATGGATGTTAGTAGTAGGCATCAAAGGTGATCGTGTAGCCTGTGCAATGAGCCCTAGTGATGAAGGCCCAGTCGAAGGGGGTGATTGTCATCTCACCAAATGATAGATGGAAAGTGTGGGTGGTATCCATCTACTTATTTAGCAGTGCCCGCAAGGCTTGAAAATCACAGTGAAAATCCCCACCCATAAGATGATCGAGGAAGGCCTAAAAGTCGGTCAATCGAACTCTATTCTTTACCACCACCAGCATGGTAGAATACCATTATTGAGGACCAAACAAGATGCCCCACACTTAAGGTGCATCTAAAAAACAAACAAAGCAAAATTCAATAAAAGTCCACACGGAGTAAAATTTTAGATAAAGGTCTGCACGGACTAAGAAAAGTAGGCAAGATTGGTCCACACGGACCTTATTCATAGATACATGGAAGCTCGCATAGACACACTGTTGATGACAAGTCCACACGGACTTCAAAAGGTAAATCACCTAGAATAATTGAATAACAACTTCTATAGCAAAGAAAGAAAACTAGGTCTGCATGGACCAACTTTCCTGGAAATCTAAGTTCGCACGGACCTATCGTGCCCTAGCCTAGTTAGTCTGCATGGACGTACCAAACTACGGAATTTTCACAATGCAAAAACACAAAAAAAATTCAATCAAAAGGGATAGGAAACATATAAGAGATAAAAAAACATACGTAAGGATGCACTTCAAGCCAAGCATGGTGGGCCAAATCCATAAAAATCAAAATTGGGTCACCAAACACCACCCCATTGATAGGCGCAATATTCCTAGGCTAGTTGATGTGATAGAGGGAATGAAACTGACTAGAGTCAGCATAGAGATATCCTCTAGAGAAAGAGGAGAAAGCTTAAATCTTTCTCCTATGGGAAGAAGGATCACGGTTAGAGCCTCCTCACCATTTGAAGAAAAGAAACTAGAAGTGCTGCTTACGTAAAAAGCCATTTGTTAAGTTACTTATTTGAGAGAAAAGAGCAGGGAAAAAGACTATCAAGTACACAAATAAGAAATGAGGGGGAAAAGGGATGATTATATCTCTAATGTGATAAGTCTGCGCAGATCTCTATGGTATTTATCGACACGAACCTCTTCCCCATCAAGTCTATATGGACTTTATCTTAATTTGTCCATGAGAGTCAAGCACAACAAAAGTCCGCACGGACTATAAGCAATAAAGTTTGCACGGACCTTTGACTACCAAAATTCAAAAGAGCCAGAAATAATGAGAAATGCCTCTCAAAGGTCAAAATTACTCTCTTCATAATTAAAATAATATTTAATTTCTTATTTGTAGGATCAACTTGAAGTTTAATCCATATCCTTAAATCAACCACAAAATTCATCCATAATTACAAATCAATCCTGAGTTCAATCCACCAATCATGAATCAACCCTAAGTTTAATTCTCTAATTCTGGAACAATGCCAAGTTCAATCCATCACCTTTAGATTAATGCCAAGTTCAATCCATCACCTTAGGGTTCAACTGTATAAGCCAATCAATCCTTCGAGTTTAGCCTCGTAAGCCAATCCACCATTTCAGGTTCATGCCTCATAAGCTAATCCATAGTTAATCTTGAAGTCTGCTTCAAGGCTTGCTCATCAATAGCATGAGTAGAAAAGGCTAATAGGTAAGTATCCTTTACATAGATACTTTGCTATGTACTGTTGATACACAACACATACCAAAGTGGGGGAAACTATAGATTCTTCACCTTGACCTATGATGATAGCCAGAGATAAACTCTTAAGCATAGCACAAAGCCATCAAGAGGTAGGTCCACACAAACCTACTAAACCATGTTTGCATAGAATAGCTACGTGAACAGGCCAAAGTCTAGCCCAAGAGGACCATGGACCCTCATAGCAAAAGCCTAGTCCACATGGACTAGTACGGATAAGTTCGCACAGACTTACCGATGGAAAAGCACTCTGGAGCCAGAATCTTAACTATTCTATCCAGAAGCTAGAATCCTGTAAGGAATAGGACACTTTTATGGATGAATATGAAGAAAAACCTAAAGAAGAAGTATAAATACTTCTCTACATCAATAGAGAAGGGGTTCAAAAAATTACAATCACAAAAAATACACACTTAAATGGCAAAAAAGATCCAAGACCTTGGAAGGCTTGAACTATGAGCAATTCAAATAATCTTTACCTAAATCTTAAGGCTTTTGTGCTATTATTTTAAGAGACTTATTGTTCAAGTAATATCTAAGGTCTATTGAAAGGTTCTTTAATATCTTCTAGGCCTATAATCTCTAAAATTAATGAATAAGTAAGGTGGTACTTTGTTATCCCCACTTTTATTCATAATGGGTAGGCCAATCTTAGTGATACATAGGATGTATAATGAATTCTTGTAACAATATTAAGTATATTGCATGATGCTAAGGATCCCTACACGAATCTAATCACATGAGCAATTAGGTCTTCACGGACTTAATTCCTTTAAGCACAAGCATATAGGTTAATCCGCATGGCTTTTTGCCTTTTATGAGAATGTGGTAAACTGATCTGCACAGACCTACATCCAGTAAGCATGATCTTATATTCTAGGGTACTTCATTATACGCTCGTTGATTGATGTGAATTAATATGTTCATGCATCGATATTGAAAGTGTGTGATTGTATGCACGAGGTTGAAAAGTAGTCTGCACGAATTCCCTATCCTAAGGGCTATAGGTTCACACGAACTTATTGTTCTCGCGCAGACCCTTTTGTGATTTCCTTAAGAATGATCAAACCGAAGTAGCCTATGACTCAACCTAGCCCTCAACTCCTCGAGCCTAAAAAGATGAGAAGGAAGCTAAAAGAATCTAGGGCTACCCTTTTTGATTACCTTAGGAGGGTACAAGTTAGGCATCACAAGGTAGGAGTCGCCACCCGGTGGTAAGTTGGGAAATAGGAATACCTTATAGGGCCAAAACTAGAGCAGTTTGGAACACTACTCTTATTTATACCTCAAATTAACACGAAACTTTGATTTGAATTTATGACACTATTCCTTTTCTCAAGCGATATTTTACATTAAAAGTAAATCACACATTCACATAGAAAAAAGTTATAGAATAGAATATATTTGTAGAAAAGTAAATAGGTATTTAAAATTGAAAGAACATACATGAAATTGAGTTATTAATTATTTCGAGAACTTTGGTTCTCTCATGCCAATTTTAGGAAACATATTTTATTATAGTGACTTTTTATAAAAATTGGATGATGTGTTTGAGAACTTTGATTCTCAAAGGCTAATTAAAAAAAATGAGTTTCATTATAGTGACTTTTTTTTGTAAGAATAGTTTGAGAACTTTGGTTCTCCAATGTCAATTTAGGAAAACGAATTTTATTGTGATAAATCCTATTTAGAAAAATGGTTTGAAAACTTTAGTTCTCAAAGGTTAATTTGGAAAAGATGAATTTTACTATTGCAAATCTTATTGAGGAAAATGGTTTGAGAACTTTGGGTTCTTAAAAAGGTTAATTGAAAAAATGAATTTTGTTGTCGCAAATTTTATTGAGAAAGAATCAAAATTTATTCTATTTGATAAAACATAAATTTATTAGGCAAAAATATGATTATGGCTATTATTTCCTTTTAACGTGTAAAGCCATTTTTCTACCTAATTCAACGGTCATGGAATATTTCAAGATTGAAATTGAAGGTGTCACCCATAAATCAGGAAGTGGATTTAATTTGAGAACTTTGGTTATCACTTGCCAATTCTTAGAAATGATTTTATTGTGACCTTTACTAAGGAAAATCAAACCCAATTTTAATAATAAAACACCAATTAATTAAGTAAAAATATTTTGATTATTTTTCCATTCGCAAGAAAAATCATTTTCCTAATTTATTACAACATTCATGGAATATATAGGGAAATGATTCGACTAAAACATAAATTACAAAGCAATTACCTAAAATACAATCTAATCGAAAAATAAAAATTACATTTTGGAAGGCCTAAAATACAAACTAACAATTGAATGACAATAATAATCACAATTAGCCCCAAATAATCAAGGTAACTCGTAAGATAATTATAGAAAAAATATATTACTATGCGAACGAAAAATAAAAAATCGGACAGAAATTAAATAAAAATAAAGGGCACTAAAAATATAAAATATTGTACAAATAAATTACCGCATCTGATTAGTAGATGGATAATGCCAAAAGAAAAATAAAATCAACACAAATGACCAAAAATATTATTTTTGATGCGGAGCAAAAATACATTGATAGACAGAAATTAGATAAAATAGGCAGTCATAAAAAACATAAATTTTGGCCCAAATAAATTATCACATCTAACTAGTGGATGGATAATGCCAAAAGGAAAATAAAATTAGCTCGAACAACCAAAAATAATATTTTGATGCGAAGCAAAAATATAAACACAAGTAAAAAATAAAGGAAAATAAGCAATCTCACAAATGCAAAAATATGTACAAATTAATTTACCACATTTAACTTGTACATGGATAAAATGCAGAAAAAAATAAAAATGAATGGAAAAGTGGGTTGGTTAACACACTGACATATTTGCCTTCAGAAAGATCTCAAATTAGATTGAATTTAATGCATGAATCTTGAAAAAATTCCAAAATATGGTGTGAAAATAATATTTTTTTGTGTTTTCTATGTATTTCTCTCTCTAATATTGACCAACCCCACTTAAAATGAGCTAATTAGCTTTTATTCACGAACCTTGAGGCATAAAATGGACATTTTCTTACATGAAAACGGCTGTTTCTAGACCTAAATGCCTGTTTTAGGTGAAAACGGCCCAAACGGGTGTTCTGCGCACGGGAACGCTTGTTTTAGGCTGAATGGCCCGAATAGGCTTTCTGTGCGTGGGAATGCCCATTTTAGGTTGGATGGCCCAAACGGCCATTTTCAGAGTTAAAACGACTGTTTTCTCCTTTTTTTAGGACAACAATAAAAAGAGGATAATTTTTAAGGAAAACTTTGAGATCTTTGATTCGGACCTAAAAATCCAATTTTCAAGATTTTTGTTCCTCTTTATCACCATTAGGCAAACCGAACCTAGGAGCCCTCGATACCCAGTGTCTACAGTTGCCCCCAACTTTGAGAAAGCAACTATAGAGTGTGTGAGGTGACCTAAAGTTTAGTAAGGATAAGGACACATACCTCTGGGTGTTCTTTCCGTAAGATATGTTGATATTAGCTCTAGTACGATTTGGATAGCACCGAGACATTATGATTAGGATCTAGTTGGCTCAGGTGGAATTAGGATGTCGCACCTGAGAATCCCATAAAAGGGTTACGTCTAGGTTGTCCTCTCTCTCTCTCTCTCACTCATCTCTCCTCTCCTCTCACTCTCTATTTTTGTCTCCCTCGCTGTCACTCTCTTTTCTTTCTTTTCCTCTCATCTCTGCTCTCCTCTCTTCTCTCCTCTCTCCTCTCCTATCATCTCTCCTCTCTTTTTCCTTTCAGAAGTTAGGCAACACTTTGGATCTGCACTTGATGGTTGATTTAATTGATTTAGGAAGTGCTCTGACGTTGCACCTGAAGATAAGTTTGATTTGGTCTAGGCAGTGCTAAGACATTGCACCCAAGGTTAGTTTGATTTGATTGATTCTCTCTCTCTCGATTGCTTTCTCTCTTTTTGATGTGGCTTGATCAATTCTCTCTCTCGATCTATTTCTCTCTCTCTTTAGATTGGTTTGGCTGATTCTCTCTCTTTTGACCTCTTTCTCTCTCTTAGGTTTGGTTCGACCGATTCCCTCTCTATCTCTTTCCATTTCTTTGGTTTGATTTGAGTTGCTTCCTACGTGGAAATCATAAGGTAAACTTGTTAGCTCATCAGAGGTCAATTATGACATGGATGCATGCTGCGTGTCTGAGTGCATACACATTTCTCTTTTGCTTCTTCTCTTTCCTTCTCTTATTTTTTTGTCTCTTTTTCTTTTTGTTTTTCATTTTACTTTATCTTTTTTATTTAGTTTTGTCTATCTCTTTTATTTTTGTTTGTCATTCATTTTCTTTCTCTTCTTTTTTTTTTATCATTTTTTGTTTTATCATTTTTCATTATCCTAGTTTAGTAGGTATTCATTTTATTATTCTATCCATGTATTGATAAAAGCAATGAGCACAAAATATGTCAATTTTATAGATGAATACTTTTGAGTACAAACTTTTATGTCTTAAACTAACATGAATAGATAAGTGCAATAAAATAAAGTAAATTAAAGTGGAAATAAAATAAAGGCTAAGGAGCTAGAGGTTGTCTCTAGTCTCTCAACATCCAGATCTCTTGGTTGTTACGACATTTAAAGTGTTTAAGGTGTAAGCACCCCCCTACATAGGAAAGAATGCAAGTGAAATGTGTTAGTCATTAATGGTCATTTGCAACATGGATGTATGTTGTGTATCAGTACATTTTTTAATTTATTTCATAGCTTTATTATGTGGAAAAGTTTTTTAATCATCACGAAGACTACCCCATAAATGATTTTTTGTAAGCAATTTACTTCTCAAAGCACGATTTTTTTAACTGTCCTAATGCTACTTTATACAATGACAGTTGAAAAAAGAGATATAAGGAGAGCTAAGGCTCGAGTAGATGTCTCAAGGTATGGAGTGGCTGAATCTCAATTTCAATCAAAGAAAATGATATGTGCCAGGCAAGTATCCTTGATCCTCGTGTCCAAATCATAGTGCTATATCGCCACCACTACTAGCTCAACCTTGGTATAGCCTCACATTGATTTGCCAAATCTCATGCAAAGGTAGTTCTTATTGATAAAAGTGATAGCAGAAAGGCACGTGAAGTGCTCAACTTCCTCATGGTTGAACCAGTTGAAAACTATAGCTTGCTTGAGCTCAGGT
>CANXYI012283459.1:0-11030 GCA_948208565.1 Hura crepitans | reverse complement strand
TTTCACACTATTTATTGCAATGATTTCTCAAGAAAAACATGAAAAAAGTTGTTGGAAAACTATTTCAAAAGATATTTGAGCTCTAAACCCAATTCTATTACTTCCACACTTCTGTGCTTCATCTTTTACACAATTTATCCTCAATTTTAGTTGTAGATTCTATTGTATTTGTCTCTAAAGAGGATTTTATTTATCAAAAGCTATTCTTCTTTGTAGTTTGAAAAGGTGCTAAGATCTAGACGTTAAATCAAATATAAAGGAGTGTATTACCTAGAAAAGCTTAGAGTTTGCTTTTGTAAAGGTTGTAAGTGGCTTTAATTCTTACCAAACAAAAGAATCAAAATGGAGTAAAAATCTCAACAGTGTTTTTCTTGAGGAATGGATGTAGGCTTGGAATAGCCGAACCACTATAAATCGTTATTATTGATTTTCTACTTCATCATATATCTTGTGTGTTTGATTTCTAACACAAAAAAGTTTTTTTCCCCCATAAAAAGGGTACTTGTATTTTATTAATTCTAAAAAAAACTGTATTTCCACTCTATCCTCTCAAAAATCCTAAGCTTAAATATTCTACTATGTTTAGAAAACATCTTTTGTTATTTTCAGAAAAGACTCTAGAGTAAAAAGTGAAAAATTCTAAAATCCTTTAAACACTCAATTCACCCCCCTCCCCCCCCTCTTGAGTGCTTTAGGACCAATAATTGGTATCAGAGCTGGTTTTATTCACAAAGGTTTAACCACCTAGAGAGATCTATTGAATCATGGCAATAACTTCTAACCAATAGATTAATACCATATTTGCTGAAGGTTAATCTTCAACCAGACCGCCTCTGTTTTATGGTGAAAATTTTGCCTTCTAGAAAGCTAGAATGAAGTGTTATCTACAGTAGCAAGATATGGACTGTTGGATTTCTATTCTAAAGGGCTATCAAAAACCCATGCTACCCAACACAAATCAGCCCAAGGATGAAGCTACCTATGATGAGAAGGAGCATCGTGAAGCTCAAATGAATGCCAAAGCTATTAACAATATTTATTATGCTCTTAATGTTAATGAGTTCAATAGAGTTTTAGCTTGCGACACTGCCAAAGAAATATGGGACAAACTCATTGCAACTTATAAAGGTACTGATCAAGTTAAAGACTCTAGACTTCATGTTCTAATGAGCAAATTTGAAGCATTTAAAATGAAGCCTGACGAAACCATCTCCCAAATGAGTGGTTCTAATGAGAGAAGGTTCTGCAAACTAAAAGTATGATGACATTATTGTCTCACTCATAGCTTTTGAGCTTGTCATCAAAGCTCAAGAAGAAGCAGAAGGACTGAAACAAATAGAAGAAAAGAAAAAATCTATTACTCTCAAAATAGAGAGTAGTGATAGCTCCTCTAACGATGAAGAACTAGCTATGAACACAAGAAAGTTTAAGAAGTTTTACAAGAAAGGCATGAAAGGGAAAACGTTCTTTAGAAGAAAGCATCAACTATTTGAAAGGAATCAATTTACTCCTAGAGATATTATTTGCTATGGCTATAACAAAGCTGGACATATCAAAGCCAAATGCCCTAATGTGAAAAAGAAATTCAAAAAGCAGAAGAAGAAATCAATGGTGGCTACTTGGAGTGATAGTGATGAATCTAGTGATAGCTCATCTGAAGTAGAACATGAGACCAAAAATGTTGGTCTAATGGCTTGTATAGATAAAGATGTCTATATCACTACTCTAAAAGAATCAGAATTAGAAAAAGAATCGGATGACAGTGAGTAGTAGTTCTGAATCTATTTCTAATGACTATGAGAATATGCTACAATGTTTTGAAGAACTACATGTCAGATATAGTGATCTTAAAAAGAAGCACATTTTACTAGAAAAAGAATATGCTACATTTACTTAAGAATATGGAATATTGTGTGTCAAAAAAGACAAAGAAATATACATGCTAAAAGGGAAACTTGAAGTAAAAGCAATAGAAAATGCTCACTCTACATTTCAGAATAACAAAAATGTTTTTAGAACAAATATGTTTAATAAAAAACATGTATTCAAAAATTATAAGCGTCAATCCTATGTATCTAGAATTCCTTCTACTATATGTTTTTATTGTTGTAGAAATGAACATATATCTAAATTTTGCTATTTTCAAAAGAAGGTTAATTCTAGAAAATCTATATGGGTTAAAAAAACATTCATCAATAAACTCTAAAGGAAAAGAACTAAACTTTGTTACTGATCTAAAAGTACCTTAATGTTCTAAAATAGCTAACAAAATAAGACCCAATAGAAATTGGGTACCTAAAGTTGCTTACACTTCGTGTAGGTATGTCTAAAGAGCAGTAGATCAAACAAATGGTATATGGATAGTGGCTGCTCTAGACACATGACTTGGGACAAGTCAAATTTCAACAAACTAACCTCAATAGATAGAGAAAATGTTAGTTTTAAAGATAGAAGTAAAGGAAAAATTATTGGAATAGGATCAATTGGATTTAATCCTTGTATTGAAGATGTCTCTCTTGTGGATGGTCTAAAGTTCAATTTGTTGAGCATTGGCCAATTTTGTGATAAAAATAGAAGAGTAATCTCTGAGTCAGATTACTATAAAGTATAAGAGATTGGAATGAATAAAACTATTCTAACTAGACACAGATCAAGAAATATATATCTAGTCAATCTAAAGGAGTCAAGAAAACATATGTTCTACTTGTTTAATTTCTAAGGATGATCAGAGTAGAATATGGCATAAAAAGCTTAGCCACACTAGTATTTACACATTAGAGAAGCTATCTAGAAAAGAACTGATCAAAGGTTTGCTAAAGATGAATTTTGAAAAAGGGTATGTTTGTAAGGCGTGTTAAATGGGGGAATAAACCAGATCATCATTCAAATCTAAGAAAGAGATCTCAACAAAGAAAGCACTTGAGTTACTACACCTAGATTTGGTTAGACCTATCATCCTACAAGTCTAAATGGCAAAGTCTATGTGTTTGTTAGTGTTGATGATTACACAAGATTCACATGGACTCTATTTTTAATAAACAAAAGTGATACCTTTGAAGCTTTTGAAAAATTAAGCAAGAAAATTCAGAATGAGAAAGGGTACAAGATCACCTATTTAAGGAGTGATCATGGAAGAGAGTTTGAAAATTAGAATTTTGAAGAATACTACGATAAGATGGGAATTCATCACTCTTTTTCAACTCCTAGAACACCTCAACAAAATGGTGTTGTAGAAACGAAGAATAGAACTCTATAAGAAATGGCTAGAACAATGATCAATGAATACCATTTACAAAAATATTTTTGGGCCGAAGCCATCAACACAACATGCTACTTTCTAAATCGAACAGCTATTAGATCAGATTCAAAAGACCCCCCATGAGCTATGGAAGGGAAGCAAACCCAACATAAGTTATTTCTAAGTATTTGGTTGTAAGTGTTATATTTTTAATGATAAAAGCAATCTAGGAAAATTTGATTCTAAAACTGATGAAGGCATATTTCTAGGATATTCTTCTAGTAGCAAGGCATATAGAGCATACAATAGAAGAACTTTATCTATAAAAGAATCTATTAATGTTAAATTTGATAGTTCTGATATTTGCACTAGAGAAACGTGTGTTTCTAATGATGAAATAGGCATGGTAGAAAATCAAAAGAAAAATATAGAAATCATTACTAAAAATGAAAGTCAAGATGATCCAAATTATACATCAGACCAACATCCAGATCAAGGTCTAAATCAAGAGATCATAATAGATCATCAATCAGAACATTACACAGAGTAGCATCTAGATCTACTAAAGGATTGGAGATTCTACAAATATCATCCTACAAAAGATCTATTAATTGAGCCATCTACTAGGATGATGACTACAAGAGCTATGAGAGAATATTATGGTAATATAGCTTTTGTTTCTCAAATCCAACCCCAAAAATTTAATTGAAGCTCAAAATGATGAAAGTTGGATTCTTACTATGCAAGAAGAACTTAATCAATTTAAACATAATAAAGTTTGGGTATTAGTTTCTAAACCTAAAAACTATTCTACTATTGACATTAAATGGGTATTTAAGAATAAACTAGATAAACAAGGTAATTTCATTAGAAACAAGGCTAGACTGGTGGCTCAAGGCTACAATCTGGAAGAAGGTATAGATTTTGATGAAACTTTTACACCTATTGCATGTTTAGAAGCTATTAGAATTTTATGTGCATTTGCCTACTTTAAAAATTTCAAGTTATATCGAATGGATGTCAAGAGTGCATTTATGAATGCTTTTTTAAATGAAAAAGTGCATGCAGAACAACCTTCTAGATTTGAAAATCTAAATCATCTAGATCATGTTTTTAAACTATATAAAGCTTTGTATGGTTTAAAACAAGCACTTAGAGCATGGTATGAAAGGTTAAGTAATTTTTTGCTTCCTCAAAATTTCAAACGAGGAAAAGTTGACACAACACTTTTTATTAAACATAAATCATCACATATGCTCATTATTCAAGTCTATGTTAATGATATAGTTTTTGGTGCTACTAGCATGTCTCTTTACAAAGAGTTTGAATAGTTAATAAAGAAAGAATTTGAGATGAGTATGATAGGAGAACTCACCTTCTTTCTTGGTTTACAAATCAAGCAATTTAAGGGAGGGATCTTTATAAATCAAGAAAAGTACACCAAGGAGTTGCTCAAAAAATTCAATATGACAAATGCAAAGCCTTGTGTTACTCCTATGAGTCTAACCATAAAATTGGAGTAAGATGAGAAAGGAAAATCTATAAATGAAAAGCTTTATAGAGGAATGATTGGGTCTCTTCTGTATCTTACTACCAATAGACTAGATATACACTTCAGTGTGTGTCTCTGTGCTAGATTTCAATCTGCACCAAAGGAATCACACTTAACTACAACAAAGAGGATACTCAGATATCTTCTAAGAACATAAGAACTAGGGCTATGGTACTCTAATCATACTAGTTTTAATCTAATTGGGTACTCTGATATAAATTATGCATGATGTAGAATAGAAAGAAAAAGCACCTCTAGAGCTTGCCACTTTCTGAGGCAGTCTCTAATAACTTAGTATAGCAGAAAACAACATTCAAATACTTTATCTACTACAGAAGCTAAATACAATGTTGCTAAAAGTTGTGCTACTCAAATTCTATAGATTAAGCAACAGCTTGAAGATTATGGAATTGATATAGATCATGCTCCTATTTTATGTGACAACACAAATGCAATTAATCTAATGAAGAATCCTATTCTGCACTCTAGAATAAAGCACATAGAAATACGTCATCACTTCATTATTCAAAAGGGAGATATCAAGCCAAATTTTGAATCAACTAAAAATCAACTAGCAAATATCTTTACCAAACCATTGAAGGAAGAAAGATTTTGTGAAACTAGAAGAAAATTGGGTATCGGTACTTCTAAAGACTAGAAATGAGGTATATCTCTATATTCTCTACTAGTTTAGATCTTCTTTTCTAATGCACTGTGTATAGAAAATACATCTAGATCAATGCTTTAGAGAAGTTTTTAGAGTAGAAATTCCAAACTGTTTTATAGTATCTCTGATACAAATCTAATGCATCTAGAACTTGTGACTAAAAAGCAAGTATCTCTAACCTTTTTTCTAGTAAACAATGAAATAAAAATTTTATACATCATTCATTGTATGATTGATTAACCGCATGTTAGTCAACTTTTTCAACTCTCAAGATATATTTTTTTAAGTTCCCATGAAAAGCAATTATTATAACTTCTTCAAAAAGTTTTGACTTTTTCTACTTTTTCTTTTTTCAAAATGCCCGCCTATCTTAATTTATATTTTTTTAATCCTATTTTTATTTTTTTCTACCCCTTTTCTTGCATCATCCTTCTTTTCATTTTCATATATCTTATCTCTCTTCCCTTTTCAACTTTTTATCTCTCTAAAAAAAACCTACCTGTCTCTCATCTTCTTCTCTCAAAAAATTTTTTTATTCTCCATCTCTGTTACACATCTCTCTACCGATTCCTTCCCTAATCGATATCTCAAACCCTCTTTCTCATACTCCTCAACCTTCAAAATGAGACAAAAGATTCAAGCCTACAAATCACCCAAATTAAAAAGCCTCAAATCCTAAATCTAGTAAAACCACAAAGCAAAAACTCAAGTTAGTTGATGAATCAAGTGATAGTGCTGAAGATGAAAATCTATCTCTTAGTTTCATTCCTCCAAAGACCGTAGATTGGGAATTTATGGAGTAACAAGATTCCCAAATTGTCAAGTGGTTTGGAGACCAAAAGTGGAAATCATTCCTGAAATATAAATGCCCCTGTTACTATCCCGATTTGGTACGTGAATTATATAGCTCATTGAATGTTTTTGATAATGAGCATTTTGTTGTGTCTTTAGGTGGAGAAACACGGGTGGTTTCCATGAATTTATTGTTTGAGGTTTATGAATTTCCTAATTTAAGCAAGAAATTAGTAAAAGGAATAAGAATAGATAAATATCCTGAGATAGACAAAGAAGAATTTGACAGGATTGTCACAAACCCTGCTTGGCCTAACTTTAAGTCCAGACTACCTTCAACATCTATGCTTCCAGAATTTCAGATTGCTCAAAAGTTTATTACTAATGTTATTGTGCCTAGAGTAGGGAGTGTTAATTATGTGACTAATCTAGACTATTGTCTATTGTGGTATATATACTGTGGGCATCCTGTCAACTTGCCCTTTTTGATGATTAACCTCATGATGACCACCATTAGTGACATTAGAAAGAATCCTACAAAAAGACTCAAGTTGCCCTTTGTAATGCACCTTACCAAACTATTTTTTCATTAGGAGATCTCGTTCTAGGATTTGTCATCCATAAAGTTTGGGGTCAATGCTAGATAGGGAAAACCTTTTATGAATCTTCCCATCGAAGACTCATAGCCTCTGGCAAAAGGGACTTAACCTCTTCAGATGTTGAATACCAAGTCAAAAAGCTAAAAGAGGTTTCTGGTTCTATTCATATAGACACCTTACATCTTTCAATCAAAGAAGTTTTGATTTCACAGAAGCTAGTTAAAGACTCTCTGCAAAATGGCCCTAACAAAACCATTAAGATTTCCTTCAAAGGTAAAGAACCCAGAATTTTGCAGTCGAGCAGTGAAGGCAATTCCACTGAAAGTTCTTCAGACACTTCCTCTACCACCAAAAAAGTCTCTAAGGATACAATAGAGAAAAAGGAAGTGAAATTAAGACAAAAAAAAAGAGAGGCATAAACACAGCTTAGACAGCTTCGGATAAACAAAGCTTATTATTATTATATCTTTGTTTTCTAATTTTTGAACAATAATTATGTTTTTGTGAATGGCTATATATGTGCT
Organism: Hura crepitans; assembly: GCA_948208565.1. Classification (NCBI taxonomy): domain Eukaryota; kingdom Viridiplantae; phylum Streptophyta; class Magnoliopsida; order Malpighiales; family Euphorbiaceae; genus Hura; species Hura crepitans. The sequence goes on along the minus strand of CANXYI012283459.1, from coordinate 3,658 downwards.
TTATTGATAATCATACATGTGTCAGTGAATCATGCTTATGTTTAAATTTTTTCCATGCATGAACTCAGGGGGAGTATTTGTGTATAAATTAAAACTGATTAAAAGAAAATTTAAGAGTTTTTGACATCATCAAAAAGGGGGAGAAATGTTGGCTCAATGAGCTACAATCAGTATTTTCATGATATCAAAAGATTCCTTAAATTTCCTTATATTATATGCTGGGGTATATCTCTATTAATGCTTTACAAGATTCTATACAAAGTAAAAAGGACCAAGCAGAAGTCTTATGGAAGATTCAAGAAGAAATTAGTTATTCTATAAAATTGATAGGGTTATTTGTGTAAAACTAGAATTTGAGGATCACACACATAAAAAAAATTGGTTTTAAATGTTTTTTGTTTCAAAAAATGGCTATGTATAGAAAACTATCTAGAGAAGGCTATAAAATTTTAGGCTCAGTTCTAAACTGTGCTCTAAACTCACTTCTAGACTGTGCTCTAAGCTTAGTTCTAGATTGTGCTCTATGCAGCTGCTCTAGACTATGTTCTAGATAGAGTTCTAGAGGAAACTCTAGACTGAGTTTTAGGCAGTGTTCTAATCCATGTCAAATAGGGTAACCGTAACTTTAACAATTACTGTTAACTCTTGACTGATTACAGTTGTCCTCTAATGGCCATAAAAGCTATTTATTACTATAATTTCTCAAGAAAAATATAAAAAAAAAGTGTTGGAAAACTATTTCAAAAGATATTTGAGCTCTAAACCCAATTATATTACTTCCACACTTCTGTGCTTCATCTTTTACACAATATATCCTCAATTTTAGTTGTAGATTATGTTGTATTTGTCTCTAAAAGAGGATTTTATTTGTCAAAAGTTATTCTTCTTTGTAGTTTGAAAATGTGATAAGATCTAAAGGTTAAATCAAGTATAAAGGAGTGTATTACCTAGAAAAGCTTAGAGTTTGCTTTTGCAAATGTTGTAAGTGGCTTTGATTCTTGCCAAATAAAAGAATCAAACTAGAGTAAAAATCTCAAAAGTATTTTTCTTGAGGAGTAGATGTAGGCTTGGGATAGCTGAACTACTATAAATCATTGTTGTTGATTTTCTACTTCATCCTATATCCTTGTGTTTGATTTCTAATACAAAAAAGTTTTTTTTCCACCATAAAAGGGTACTTACATTTTATTAATTCTAAAAAAAACTCTATTTCCACTCTATCCTCTCAAAAATCCTAAGCTTAAATATTCTACTGTGTTTAGAAAATATCCTTTTGTTATTTTCATAAAAGACTCTAGAGCAAAAAGTGAAAAATTCCAAAATCCTTTAAACCACACAACCCCCCCACCCCCCCTTCAGTGCTTTGGGACCAACAATTATGATAATGGCGATTTCAATTTTATGTGCCACACCATAGAAATAATTTGTCAAAATTCATCTTTAGTATTCAATAATTCTCATTTAATCCTTAGATACAATTTGATTTGGTCCATTAACATACAATAATTTAAAAATCCTTTTTTAATAAGGAGACTCTTTATGGAAAAATCATGTGTTCTTAAACCTGGCTCTAATAACATATGTAAGTCATAATTTAATTATATGCATAAATATGCAAATCTAATTTTAATTTTGCATAGGCATAATTCCATGATCTTTGAACTATATGTTTTTCACATATAAACATTAATTAAAAAATATACCTTGCTCCATAATGAATTACTTTCTTAATATTGAAGAAACTTGCTTTCTCTCTCTTGATCCTTATTACTTTTAGTAATTGTCCTGATGGAGAGAGAACTAACAATTTTTTGGAATAGAGAGAGGACTAAATTCAACTTCTATTTATAATGGAGTCCATACACCAATTAAGATTAGGAATTAATATTCCTCTAAGAATCTATCTCTCTTTTTACTATTAGGATTTGATATTATTAAACCTATTAGGAGTCAACCACATGGACCAAATAATTTAGGTTAAATTTTACAAGTACTATTTATCAATTCACTTGTTATCTAGTTAACTATCCAAATGTCTTTATTTTCATACCAAACTTTGCTCATGGCTTATTTATAACATGTACTATTCGTCCATATGAAAGTATTATTTGCGTCCCCAAAGTTACATTAGGTCTCCAATGAACTTGTTTCCCATGCAAGAATCCACATATTAATTTCAAACATCGACATATTTACAACTTGTGAGAACTACTCTTGATTTAGTCAAAAAGTATAACATATGTTAGTCTATCTGCATTAACAATGCCCTTTCTTATGAATACTATGGTTAGGGATAATTTAGGTATTATTGCATTTGCATGCAATAAGAATCTCATATTATGAATACTTTATGATTTCACCTACACCATGATTTTATACCAGGGACTCTATAACATGGTTTAAGGCATAGAAAACAATTATCAATATTATAAAAGTAGCATGTAATAAAGAAGATGCCTTTTTATTTAGAAATTATGTTTTAACATACATATTGCATATGTGCTTTAGAGTATACAACTAAAATGAACTCCCTTAAAAAAATAATCAAATAAACCTAATTGAAATGATTCAACTATTTAAAACTAAACCGGATTTTTTTTATATTTTTTATATTTAAAGTCATCAAATCAACATCATTTTAAACACATAAAAATATCATTTTGAAAGTTTGATTGGTTTGGTGTATTTGATTTTTACGGTCCAAAAATTAAATTAAATCGAATAAATCGAAAATCTTTAAAAACTAATCAAAATAAATTAAAAATAAACAAATCAAATTAAATAAATCAAAATAATTATTAATTTAAATTTATTTTTAATTTTAATTCGATTTTACTCCACCATACAAATAGATATCTTGATAATAGTTACAAAATCAAAATTATCTATGGTCTGATCCGAGATGAACCGATTTAGTCTAACCCATGGACATTTAACAGACGCGGGTAACCGAAGTGCAAGAAATAATTAGAGATTGTAAAATGGATATGCATAATTAAACACTGACGGCTGTCCGTGCTTCAACGTGTTCCTTCATTAGCCACAAGATGGGTGTTCAAAATGTGAGAGTCAGGTGAGTCGTCCTCATCAACAGGCGCTGGGGATTGAGGGAGAGAAAGAGAAAGTGAGATGTCTCTTCCAAGATCAACGGAAGCTGAAACCAACAGGCAGCTTCCCAGAAAGGAGAGTTCAGTTGGTTAGTGCTCCATCTGATCGAATATTATCGTTATTATATTATATTATTACTTAAAACTTATATTATATTATTACTTAAAACTTCAGTTATAATTATATTTAAGTGAGATGTGTTCTCCAGAAGAGAGCGACGAAGATCTTTTCACGGTTCCAGATGTGGAAGCTCGGCCTCCGACTGGCTTACCTAATAACAGTTGCAGCACCAATCAGGAGGTTCAGCCTGAGAAGCGCCGAAGGGGGCGAAATCCTGTTGATAAGGAGTACAGAAGGCTTAAGAGGTACTTTATCTATAGCAATGTATTGCGCATTAGAATCCATTGTTTCGGTTCAGAAACTAAAAACCGAAATGAACGAAAAATCAATTACTTAAAACGTAAAATTTTAAATTTATTTATAAATTTTACAAAATAAATAAAATTTATTTATAATATTTTTTTTTTCAAATTTATCATTTCATCTATAA
>CANXYI012283406.1:0-15650 GCA_948208565.1 Hura crepitans | reverse complement strand
ACAAGTAGTAATACTAGGGGTGCAAACAAAATAGTTGATGTGCATGCTATCTCAGGTAGAAGGTATTCTAACATACGTAAATCTTTATCATGGTGTTTGAGAAAACTCACTAAGGAGGGTAAGTTACAACCACTTCCACCTCAACTACCTAATGGACCATTACCACCTAATCATAGGCACGACTAGTATTATGCTTATCACTAATGAACTAGACACCTTACCAAAAATTGCAAACTCCTTAGAAAATCTATCCAAAACCTCATAGATACCAAATAAATACCCAATCCAGAAGCCACCTTAAATCCCTTACCAAAACATCAAGTAGCTTGCCTTCTCAAATATGGACTACCTAAAGAATATGTTCTCAGTGAAATTTATAAATCCAAGAAAGAGGTTTGTAAGGGGGTGAGAGAGAGAGAATCCATTCATTTAACCAGCTTCTAGAAGAGTAAAAGTGATGGTGAGATTGGGGAAAGCAAAAGCTTTTAGGATGAATCTTCTAATAAAGATTCTAAAGAGGGAAAAAGAGCCATTTAAGGTTGAGGGAGAAGTGGTAGAGAGAGTTGACAAGAATGGTTGGATCCTACCCAAAAAAGAGCTTGAAACCAAGGAAGTTGAGCATGATAAAGTGTTAAAGCAACTGAAAAAGACCCAAGCTAACATTAGCATTTGGGACTTAATGATGTAATAAAAGGACCATGGCAGAAGGTATTTGAAGCCTTAGGTTAAATTGCTATATCTACCTCTATCACCCCTAGTGAGCTAGTATAAGTAATGAAAACAAGAAGGACAAGCCTAATTACTTTCTCTAATGCTGACTTGGCCCTACAAGGAAGTTAACATAACTAGGCTCTCTTTATTAAAGGCAAAATAAATGGGAAAAGATGGGGTATGCCACAGTTGATGATGGTTCCTCATTATGTGTTTGCCTAATTAAACTTTTGTCTAGTTTAGGAATCAAGAAAGAGGATTTAACCCCTTCAACCATCACTATCAAAGTATATGATGACACAAAAAGACAAGTTGAAGGCTCATTTAATACTAAAGCTCAAGTAGGCTTAATTGTGGATGATGTAGAGTTCACTGTGATTGACATCCTCGCTTCATTCTCTATTTTGCTAAGGAGACCTTAGATTCATAAACTTAGAGGAGTCCTCTCTACCTTGCATCAAATGATCAAGTTCTCACATAAATGCAACATTATTACCATAAAGGCTGAATTCTATCATGTAGTCTCTACATTGGCCATTGCCAATCTGCCTTTCACTGGATTTCAAGTTGTTAGGATCTATGAAGACTACATAGATCCCGTTGTGTCTAAAATTCTGAAAAAGATAGACGTCCTTCTTGGTGCTAGTTTAAGAATTTGCTAGGTATAATTGAACCACTATAGCTCCACACACAAAAGGACATAAGAGGATTGGGATATGATCCGAACAAAGGGGGAACCTGAAGAAAGGGAATACTCTATGGGACTATTTTGTTAAGGAAAAGATTACAAAGTATAATCGGACTCTAGAACCTATAACAGTGGATGGGTGCTATAAGTTGGGCTTTGAGATCTTTACAGTTGTTATTGATTGGGAAACAGGCCACCTCACTCAGATCTAGTGGACAGAGGAAGTCTTTCCTAAGATGTCAACTATTGAAGAAATCTACTCTAGCTCTCTTAAGAATGTGTTTGATTTAGATTCTAATTTACTTATAGATGAAATGTATCTTTTTTGTGACCTCTTTGAGGCAAATAATTTCCTTTCCAATAAAATGAACAAAGAGTTTGCTTATTTATGTGATGTTTTCCTGATGGTAACATGCATTTAAGCAATTTTTACATGAGCATTTCTTATAGTAACTGCATTAAAACTAATCTATTTAATCTTGGCATAAATGAACAACCTAAAAATGTATTAATTACCCATGATACTACTGTCGATGAAAGGAAAAAATTTGAGAGATTACTAAGAAAATATGAAAGAGTCTTCAATTGGAGTTATGAGGATATGCTAGGCATTGATCGTGAAGTTGCTAAACACACCATTCCAACATATGATCACACCATTCTAGTCTAACAAAAGCATAGAAGGATGAGACTCGAGTGAGCAAAAAAGGTAAAGGAAGAAGTTGTCAAGCTAGTCAAAGACAAATCATTAAAGATATTGTCTACCCTAATTATCTAGCCAACATAGTCCTACTACCTAAGAAGGATGGAAGGGTTAAAATGTTGTTGATTATTGGGACCTAAATAAAGCATGCCCTAAAGATGACTTTCTGTTTCCCCATATTGATGTATTAGTTGACAGTGCAGCTATGGTAGCCATGTACTCATTTGTTGATAGATTTTATGGGTATAACTAGATATTAATAAAGGTGATTTACAAATGCAAAATAGTAACTATAACTGAATGAGGGACATATTGCTACAAGGTGATGCCTTTTAGACTAAAGAACACAAGAGTAACATACCAATGGATAACCACTAAGCTTTTCCATGACATGATGCATAAAGAAGTTGAGGTCTATATGGATGATATAATGGTAAAGTTTACTGAAAGGGAAAGACACTTCGAAGCATTGAAAAAGTTCTTCTAAAGTTTTTACCAATTTGATATGAGGCTTAACCCTAAGAAGTGCATTTTTAGAGTCACGTCAGTTAAGTTGTTAGGATTCGTGGTCAGCAGAAATGGATTAAAGTAGATACAGATAAGGTAAAAGCAATCTTGGAAATTCCTACACCTCAAGTAGAAAATGAAGTTAGAGGATTTCTAGGTAAACTGCAATACATGAACCGATTTAAAGCCAAACCTATATTGATTTGTGAGCCTATATTCAACTTCTTATAAAACGGACAACCAAAAGAATGGAATGAAGATTGTGAGCAAGCTTTCCAAGCCAACAAGTAGTACTTAACCAAACCTCTTATCCTAAGACCACCAAAACATGGAAAATCCTTAATCCTATATCTAGCAGTTGAAGAATCTTCCATAGGAGCTCTCATCACACAAGTATACGAGTCTAATGTGGAAAATGTGGTCTATTACCTAAGCAAAAAAATTACTCCCATATAAATAAAACTATGCAGAAGTTGAAAAGACATGTTTGGGGAATAATTTAGGTCTCTAAAAAGTTATGCCACTACTTTTAATCATATAATGTGGAGGTGGTAGCAAAAAATGATCCCCTCAGGTACTTACAAATAACACCTTCTTTTATAGGTAAGATAGGCTATTGGATCATGCTTTTTCAAGAGTTTGACATCTCCTATGTTACTAAAAAGATGAATAAGGGCTAAGCAGTAGTTGAATTCTTAGGACAACACCCAATCGAAGGAAAATAAGAAGAATTTAAGTTTCTAGATGAACACTTAGGGGCAATATCCTAAAAAGAATAGAAAATGTTCTTCGATAGAGCTATAAACTAAAAAGGCATAAGAGCAAGTGTATTACTAATCAATCTAGAAGGTGAGCAGATGTTCCTAGCCAAAAAATTGGAATCCCATATGACTAATAATATAGAATAATATGAAGCATGCATTTATGGCCTTAAAACTTTATATCAACTAGGGGCAAAAGTAATTGATGTATATAGGGATTCCATACTAGACATACAATAAGTGAAGGTAACCTAGGAGATCAACGATAAGAATTTAAGCAAGTATGTTATAATACTCATAGTTCTATCTGAAGGATTTTATCAATGCATTTTCTATCACATCCCCAAAGAATAAAACCAAGTCATAAATACCCTAGTGACTTTAATGTCAGTCTCAAACCTCAACAAAAAGGATTTTCCTAAAGCCATATACTTTAGCAAATGGAGATGTCCCACTTATATGGGCATAGTTAGCACTACAATAGAACATGCAAATGTCAATTTGCCTTGGTACCATGACATACAAATATATCTAAAAACTAGACAGTACCCAAACCATACAAATGAGAAAGTAAGAGGGTCCTATAGAAATTATCAACTCAGTTCATTTCTTATCAAGAAATGCTGTATAAAAGGCAATTGGATGGCATGCAGCTCAGATGTATGGTGATGTGAAAGCTCAAAAACTACTTATAGAAGTGTACAAAGGTGTCTGTGGTCCTTACATGAATGGGAAAAACTTGGCTAAGAAGATCATGCGATTGGGATATTACTAGTTAACCATAAAAATAGATTATTGTAAATTTGTCAGGAAATGTCGTAAGTGCTAAATCTATGGGAACCTAAGTCATCTACCCCCTAATAACCTGACCAGTTTATTATCTCCCTACCCATTTTCAACATAGGGAATAGACATAATAGGGGAAATAAGGTCGTCAGCTACTAGAGGGTAGAAATACATAGTGATAGCAATTGATTACTTCTCAAAATGAGTTAAAGCTGAATCTTTCAACAAATTGTAGGTATGGATTGCCATAACAAGTCATCATAGATAACAAAGTACAATTTTGGGGTGAAACCAGGTAGCTTCTATAGAAATTCAAAATTAAGCATCATAAGTCTTCTCTATACCAACCTCAAACTAATAGGGCAATAGAAGTAGCTAATAAGAATATTAAGAAAATTTTGCAAAAAAATGATAGTCACCTATAAGGATTAGGTAGATATGTTACCCTTTACACTATAGGGATACAAAACAACTGTCAGGATATCTATACTAGCCACACCCTATTTATTAGTTTATAGAATGGAAATAGTGCTGCCAATATAGATTGAAGTCTCTTCACTTAGGATTTTGCTAGAAGCAAAAATACCAGAAATAGAATAAGATAGAAACAAATATGAATAATTGGCATTAATTAATGAAAAATAACTTAAAGCTCTTTATCATATGCAGTTGTACTAAAGGAGGATTACTAGAGCTTATAATAAGAATGTAAAGCCTAGACCCATACAAAAGGTGACATAGTACTAAAACAAACTAGGCCTTTGTTCTTAGATCCTAGGGGAAGGTTCAAGCCTAATTGGGAAGGTCCATACTTAGTTAAAAAGGTATTCAAACATAGAGGTCTTAAGATCTCAAATATAAAAGGTAATGAATTATTAGAACCTATCAACATCGATAAGTTGAAGAAGTACTTCTATGGAAGATAAAAAAAAGTGTACTAAGTTAAAAACCTAAATAGGGTGGCTTAGGTAAAAGTTAGGACACCCCGATGGCATAAAACTTATCAAGCACTTCATACAGAAGTTAGGTGATTTAAGAGAAAATGTCTAATCAAGAAAACCTTTTTATGGATAATTGGTAATGACAGTATCATTAATGGGAAATTAATATATTTGCCAAGATTAAGCAGCTTTGCTTCAAATGCAATTAATAGCAAGAATGTTTAGTCATGGTCATTGAAATGCAAGCTTCTATTAAGTGAGAAAAATTATACAAGTAACTAAACTCTAAGAAGAGTCTAAATACATATTTTTTTCAAACATGGAAGTTCTATCCTCATATTTTCTCTCTAGTATTAATGTCTTATTGTCTCTAAATGTATTTAAAATCTAATCTCTATAATCATCACTTGTATTTATGCTATTGTTAGTTGCACGATTAGGCACATCTCAATATAGCATGATGCTTCCACAAGTTAACAAAAGAATGCAAGAAATGCCGGGTTAAAAGACTACCTTGGAATCCTAAAAGTTTAAAAGGGACCCACCTTTTACATCAGACCAAAATTGTTATTGGATCTAAGAAGGGATATATAATGTAGTATGCCTCAATCTTATTAAAGGAACATAGCCTAAATGATAACATAGAGAAAAATTGGTGATCTTCCACTAAAGACATCTCTATCAGATTGTAATAGTTATATTGAACCATTCAATCCATAGATCATAAAGTGCTAATCTTCTTCTCAAGTTTCCTTTCATTATGGTTATTCAGAGTATACCTAATCCAAAGCTTTTTTGAAAGAGGTACAAGCATCCCTATTTTTTCTTGTAACCAAATCTTAAAAAAAATTGTCGTTAGGTTAGAAAATCTATAAAGGACTACCTAAGCAAAAATTAGACAAACCCACTAGTGTAAAAACCATCACAAGCACATTGGGGCAAAGTTATAGTTATAATATAAAATAAAAGCTAGAGGGAGAACCCGCAAGGGCTCTATATGTATATCTGTAAAGGAAATAGGCTCCTAGCTACAAAGTCAATGTCCCCTTTCTGTAAAGCATTTAATCCTTGAATGGTTTCAGCTAAAAGACTCTAAAAGGATGATGATTGGAGCATATTACAATCAAAATTTGGAGAACCTTAAAGTCACAAAGCTCATCTTTGAAGGTGACTATCAATAAATTGCTAAGGATGCATAGTAACAAGCATTTAGCCTACTCCATTGAGTTGAGTGGAAATTTGTGAGCAAGATCTAAAATGCTTGTAGAAAAATTAGGCCTGTGCCTAGGATTACTTTCTAAATGATAGAAGGAGAAATGCCCAAAGCCAGGATAATATCTATAGGATAATGCTCCTTAAAAGATGGAAGAGCTAGTGGATCATCTATTGCAGTAATTTATAGTTTAAAATAATGACAAATTCTTCCATAATTGGGGTAATTAGATACAAATACATGAAAGATAGGGTCCCAATATTGTACAAAGGAATTCAAAATGTTTTAGTCAATCTTCACTTTTCTTAAGAATCTAAAGGTAGAAAAGCAAACAAGGATTTGGACAATTATTGATTAAAGGTGAGAGACATGGTGAAATATGGCATAAACAAAGGAGAAAAGAGGTATTTATAGGCCCCAACCCTCAATATTCCTTTTCCTACTAAGAAAAAGAATCTAAAACACTCATGGAAGTCCTCATAGACCTTAGAACATCTAGAGTTGATGTCATGGTCTACACGAATTAATTAAGATAGGTCTATAATGGTACTTGTTACCAATCAGGGAGAATGTCAGCAAGGACCTTTTGTGTACCATGTCTGCATAGACTAAGAACTATCAAGCTTTTTGAAGCAAGTCTCGCTACAAAAACACACTCATTTGGTGAATTTTTATTCAATTATGGGTAATGTCATTAGTTATTAAACATTTGTATATAAGAATGAAAAATTGTATCTAAAATAAAAGATTATGTACTAATGTTTATATATACAAAAGTTAGGCCTATACACATGAAAGTTGTCATCCATTCTACTCTTCAGTATCATCCTCATCCTCAGTATCCTCATTATTAGTCGAGAGCACTAGCTTTTTCAAAAAATTTAAGGCTTTTGATTTCTTCCTAATTTTGTGAAGAGTGACAATTCTCCTCGACAACTCACTCTATAAAAGAATGAAGGATCAATGCATGACATGCATACATGCACACTTTCATAAACTAACAATTGTAAGAAATTACTTACAGTAAGGACTTAAGTCTTAACAATCATTGCCCTTTTAAAAGCTTCCACCATGCCAGTGGTCCTCCCTATTAAAGCCCTATTTACCTATTCAAATCAAGGTAAAATCACATCGAATTAAGACAACACAATGCTCAGTGAAAATAAAAAAAATACCATACTAGTATGGTGTTCTCTGGCTTAAAGGGAACTAGCCAATTGTCCTCAATGTGAAGGTAAGTAGAGGATAACTCTTTATCCATGCCATATCACATATAGATCAACTCTAGTATGTTAGTTAATGTGCCTACTACTTCATTTGGTACTGATGACTGACCAATAGGCAGACTAGAAACTCCACTCTTAGTAGTATGAGTGGGAAGAGGTAAAAATTGAGAACCAAGAGAACTAGGTATAGTCCTCACTCTTTTCCTTGTTGAATAAGGTCCAGCTTCAAAAGAGGTGGTAATAGGCTGTAACCCAACATATAGTTAGAAGATGTTTTAAAAAATAAAGAGTAAGCGGCCAAGCAATTTACTTAAGAATGAGAAAGTTTTGAGGTATAAGGAACTTATGGTAGCAAGTGAGTAGATACCTAAGAAAGGTAACTCTCTACACTAATGTGCTTCCTACGATACCTGTAGTAATGCCTCACACAAATTCGAAATTATCGATATACCTCCTAAATATCATCAAATTGAGAGGATTTGAAGGACATGTCATACATCATGCCTTATATGCTAGCCTATTACATATCTCCTAGAAACCATGAGTAAACCTTTGGAGTGGTTAAGAACATCCTTCAAGAAGATAAATCTTGAGGAAAACATAAAAAATCTAGCATCTCTTTAAGTGAGAAGATCCACCATGCCAAGTTAACCTGCAAAGATAAGTGTTAGTTATAATCACCTAAATTGCTAATAATGAGTTCTCATGTGCAAGAAATACTTACATCAAACCAAGTCCTAGAACTAAGATACCAATAATGCTATATCAGAGAAGATACATTCTAGGGTCCCGAAGATCAAGGAACCCATCTGTCTATCACTAGGTATTGACGAGGGATGTCTAGCTCACAAGGTTGAGGCAGTAAATGCAGCTCATATGCCTAAACCTACAAAAGCAAAGGCATAAGGGTAAAAATATAAATGACCACATAAAGCAAAAAAAGATTAAAACAAATTACTTACTAGAACACCTGGCATGAAGCGCTATATTAGTTAATGGCTATTTTTGGTGCGAATAGCCATGTCTAAGCTTCAAAAAACATGCCAAGAAAGGAACATCACTAGTTACAAGAGCCAATGTTCTCAACCTACTCTAAGACAAGAAGGAAGCTCTAACTCATATTGCTATTGGCATTGGCAAAAAATGTTGTGCCAAGCAAGTAGATGAGGAATCAGTGCACATATTAATCCACTGTAGACTGACCATATGGAGTTACATTTATCCACCTCTCATGTAAGTCTATGCATCAAATGCTCCCAGAGCAATCCTAAGGGAGAAAACCTAATAACTTCCTCACCTCCTGTACTTAAAGTGAGGGGTAATGGTAGCAAGCATCAAAAGTAATGGCTCGCCTTGTATTTGGCACTCTAGTGATGAAAGCCCAATTAAAAGGCATTATGGCTAGTTCTCTCAATGATAGGTGGAATGTGTACATTGTGTTCATCCACCTATCCAGAAGAGCTCTAAAAGCCTACAAATCTTGATGAAAATCTCCACTAACTTGGTGATCCATGAATGTCTAAAATCCCATCACTCTCAATTTATTCTTAACTGGGATAGCCATTGCAAAGTACCATTGTTATGGTTCATAAAGGGTGCCTTAACACTTAAGACGCATCTACAAAAGGTAAAAAACATGAAGTAAGATAAACATCTGCATGAACAACAAGTAGATAAGCCATAATAAGTCTGCATGGACTACAAATATCTAGAATACACAAACATGCAACAAGTCCACATAGACATCATACACAAGCAAACATAAGTTCGCTTAGACATTCTAAGCTACCACATACAGAACATCTTAGTATCCTATGCTAACTACACTAGAACTAGTAACTAAAGGAAATGTATGCATAGACGAAGCCTACTCTAAGCAAAAAAAGTCAGCATACACCTATCAAATAAGAATGCTAAACAATGTGAAAATGAAGGGAAAAGGTAGCTAATATCATAATAAGGCACATAGAGGTAAAAAAAAGTGTACCTAGGGGCATACTTTTAAGCAAGCATGGTGGGCTAAAATTGCCAAAATTAGAGTTGGGTCACTAAGGGAGATGCTGTTCACTAAAGCAATGCTCTGAGGTCAGTTGATAGATATAAAGGGTATAAAACCCTATAAAACTAACATGGAGATGTCTACCATTAGTGGAGGAAATGAGGAAGGGGATTTCATATTCACTGAAAGAAGAAAAGTCACCAGAGCTTTTTCCCATGATGCAATTTCTCTAAAGGAAGTTGAGAGAGAGTCACCGTAGAGGAATCCCCATTGTACTGTATTTTCTTAAGAGAAAATAAAAAAATAGAGGAAGGAAAATAAAGAATGATGAATAGTTATTGATCTATCAAAAAGTCCACATGGACTTACTATAATAATGTCCAAACAAAATTCATTTAAGCACCGTCCACATAGACTTACATCAAGTTATGTCTATATAAAACTACTACAATCACGGCTACACAGGCCTATTTTACTTATGTCTGCATGGATTTAAGCCACTTACAAATAGATGATCTTCATAGATTTGCTCAATGATACATCAAAAGCTAGGTATTTGTCACAAAATTTGCTATATTAAATTAATATTAATTCTTATCGCATTCTCTTTTATAAGATTTAAATTCTCTTAGATTCGACTCTATGTCCAATCCAATTTTATAAGCCTCAACTCTGTGTTCAATCCAATGTTGTCAAGATCAACTTCATAATTCCTTGGGGTTCAGCTTAACAAGCCAATTCACAATTCCTTTGAGTTTAGCTTAACAAGCCAATGCATAATTCTTTTGACTTTAGCCTAACAAGCCAATCTAAAATCTTTTTACACCTAGTCAAACCTCATCAATCAAATAACCTTTGGTGTGATAAAAACATTTTCCATCTAGTTAAATCTCATTAATCAAATAGCCTTAAGTACTTGTATTCAGAGGGAAGAAGAAAAACTTTTCTAATGATTCGAGGGTAGGCATTTGTATTTAATGTAGCTTCACTTCATGTAAGTACTTTTAATTCGTGTACTTTAGTATGCACTATTATTTTGGCATTTCACAACACACACTAATGTAGGGGCAACTACAGACACCTAACCTTTTGGCCTATAATGATCACTAGAGATAGAATCTTAAGTAATGGCACAAGCCCTTATGAAATATGTCCACACAAACTTATTTTAGGGTCCGCACGACTAACCTCTATCTAAGTCTGTACTAGCTTAATCAACTCTACTAAGCCCAAGGCCTATATTTTGCCCGGACAAGGTCTAAGTTCATTTCCATATGGACTAACTCAAACTTGGCCCAAAGCCTATAGATTGGTAGGAAAGCATACAATGTAGGTCTACATGAACTAAGCTGTATAAGTCTTTATGGACTTGCTGATGTAAAATCTTCTAGAAATGGGATTTTCCTATTTAGACTATGAATCCTTTTCTTATTAGATGGGAAACTTTTTAAACTTAATCTGATAAATACTTTTCTTATGTATGAGAAGGGAGGCAGCTAATATTCAGATCGATAATAGCAAATAAACCCATCTGTGAGTCTAGGACAGGACTTCAAAAATGATTTGCTCTATAGTCCTATTAGCCATACCTAAAATAATTTTTTTAGACACTTACATCTTTGTGCTATTGCTTGAAGAGTTTATTTATAAAGTAATATCTGAGGTCCCTTTTGTATATATTAATATTGTTTTCATGAACCTATGATATCTAAGGATTGATCACAAGTGAGGTGATTCTATGCAATCCCCATTTTGATCATATGAGTAGGTAATGATTTAAAGTTCTTTCATAGTTTATAATAAATTGCTATTAAATCATATTCATTTTGTTGTCCTTGCCTTAATTGTACGGACTTATTTGTAAACATGAAAAGGTCTACATAAACTTCCTTTAATAATGTGCATATGATATGTTGTCCATATAAGCTTATTTTCTATAATAGTATATTATTTGTCTTATATATCATGCTTTAATATATCTTGTTTACCATGTTGATATTGTTTCATGATGTTAGCATGTTGTATAATTATCTCATTCTTTAAAAATACATATATCAAAATTATTGTATAGTCTACACGGACTCCTTTTCATGAGAAACATAGGCCGTACGGATAATCTTATCTTATTCTTATTTATGCTATATTTAAGTCCACACGGACTCCCTCTCATGAGGAACGTAGTCTGCATGGACATTTACATTGAAATTCAAGTTTGCATATTTCTTGTCTTTTTTATGATTTTATATGAATCGTTTATCTAGTATCATTATACCTCTTCCTTTTAGTTGTATACAAGTAACTTTTCCAGAGGTTAGGATGGACATAATGACCATTATAAGCAGTAGTCCACAAAACATTATCTAGAGCCACATAGAGTCCATATGGACTAAATGACATACAAATGGGACCATTCAAGTGCTTTATTTTATTTATTTTGGTTTTGTACTTATTATTTCTCTTGGTTTATTTTGGGTTGTAATAATTAGTTAAATAACTTGTTTTACATGCCACTTACATAAGTTTTACATCAAAATTATTTTTTTATGTAATTAATTATTTTTTCATAATAAAATAAATTTGAGGTTTCCTTATTCAGAAGTAATACTAAAATGTATTTTAATAAAGGCCAATCTTTTAGAGATGGGAGTTAGGTAATTATCACAAATTCCAATGGAATTATGGCTAATTATCATGTTAAATAACAACTAAATGAATGACCCAATTTTTAGATACTACAATTTATTCTTATACATGTGAAGGTGATATGGATGCTTAAATATAATGCATGGTTGCTTGATGCGAGATTAATAAATGTTACAATATAAAATTGAAGGCATATTATTAGGGCATAAATTAGATCTAAGTTTAGAACCTTTTTGGTATAGAAGATCTGAGGTCCTAGTGTAGAGGCCAGGTGGTGACTCCACTAACCTATCTCATCCTCGATAAAAATATCATAATCTCTATAGTATCAAACCCTAGTTCAGGCATTCCTAGGCTTAGTATACATGAATACACTAGTCTAAAGTCTATACCCCACTTAAGCTACACTGTATATGGCTTATTGTGTGTTTCCTTATAGCTATATGATGAGTGAACCAACTCCTCCTAAACAAGGGAAAGAGATAGCAAGCTATGCTCCGATAATTATACATGGAGTAGAAGCAAGCACTGATCCATCGATGCCTAGTGATGTAGCATATCAGCCATAAGCACAGGCATAATTGTAAGCATAAGCTCTAGCTCTGCTAGTATTGTTACGACATATTATGGTTTTGCTGAGGCATACCATTGTAACTACTGCACCACCACCTCTACCACCACCAGCTCTAACACCACCATTAGTGTCCCTACAGAAAACTTATCTAGAAAGATTGAAAAAGATGGGGGCATTGGATTTCGAGGGCACTACTGATGATGATGCTACCAAAGCTGAGTATTGGTTGGAGAGGACAACTAGAATTTTAGAGCAGTTGGATTATACTATAGAGGAGAATTTGAAATGTGCTACTTCATTGCTTCAAGCAAAAGCATTCAACTTGTGGTAGACCACGAAAAAGAGAAAGGCAGTTGTTGATCTTACCTGAGACTATTTTCTTCAAGAGTTTCAAAAAAGAAATATCTCAGGGACATACTTGGATAGAAAGAGGCAAGAGTTTATGGATTTGAAGAAAGGGAGAAAGTCTATGTCCGAGTACAAGAAAGGCTTTGCTCTGTTGATGAGGTATATAGAGGATTATTTAACCACTGAAGAGGCTCAATACAAGAAGTTTAAAAGGGATATCAAACCCCACAATCCAAGAATTTTCTATATTAGTATCTATGGCATATGCAATGAAATAAATGATAAAAGAAAAGAGGGAATTATTTCAAAGAAAGAGATCATTTTTAGCTGGGCAAGCTAGTAAATCACCTGAAGGAGGGATAAAGTAAAAAAATCTGAGACTACGTAGCAGTTACAAAGATAGGGCCAAAATCAGAGGTAGGGTTAGGCTTTACAATTTAGGGCATGACTTTTTGAGGAAGCTTCTAGTTCTCAAGGGTCTACTATTAGGAATCCACCTCTAGAATGTGTGATTTGTAAAAAGAAGAATCGAGGAGACTGTTGGTTCTCGAAGAAAGGTGAATGTTTTATATATGGTTCGAGGTAACATTTCCAAATAGATTGCCCAAAAAAGCTAGCTCATGCACAAACTTCATCACTAGCAACTAGTAAAGGCTAAAGAGATAATAAGAATTACAAGGCAGGCTCCAGTCAAAGGACCTAAACTGAGGCATGAGCTCTAACTCGTTAGTATGCAATCTGAGCTTGTAAAGAAGTTGAGGCATTGGATGTGATTATTGATATATTTTATTTACCTAACTTTCTTGTATTGACATTGATAAATCAAGGATTTGGACACTCATATATATGTACTACATAAGCATTGGATAGGAGATTAGAGCTTAAACCTATAAATGTTGCATTTTAGTTAGTAATTCGATTAGGTAGAGTGTGATAATGAATCGAGTGTATAGGTGTTGTCTTCTGATGATCTAAGATATAGTGTTTTCAACTAACCTTATTGAAGTTCCCTTTTATGACTTTGATGTTATTTTGGGCATGCACTGGTTATCTAAACATTGAGTAGTGGTTGATTATGAATAGAAGAAGCTTACCCTTCAAATAATTGAGGGAAGTGATGTGATAGTCTATGGTGAGAGAGATACCTTAACTAATATGATTTCAACTATAATAGTAAGGCAACTCATTTAGAAGGGATGTGAAGCTTATCTTTCTTATGTTATTAATACCAATAATCCTACACCAAATCTTGATTAGATACCTATGGTATTGGATTTTCCTAATGTCTTTCCTGATCAACTTCTAGGATTGCCACCATTACAAGAAATAGAGTTTATGATTGAGGTGTATCCTAATACTACTCTAGTGTCTATTACACTATACTAGATGGCACCTACAAAATTGAAAGAGCAAAAAAGTGCAATTGTAAGAACTGTTAGAAAAGGGTTTTATTAGACCAAGTGCTTCTCCTTAGGGAGTACCCATGTTATTTGTGGAGAAGAAGGATGGATCACTCTGATTATGTATTGATTATAGAAAATTGAACAAGATGACAATTAAGAACAAGTTTCCACTACCTAGAATCAATGATTTGTTCGACCAACTCAGAGGAGCAAATATGTTCTTCAAGACTGATTCGAGATCAGGTTATCACTAGCTAAGGATAAAGAAATTTGACATTTTAAAAATTGCTTTTAGAACTAGATATGGGCATTACAAATTTCTATTGATGCCATTTGTGCTCACTAATGGCCAATAACTTTTATGGATATTGTGAATAGAATTTTCAAGCTATTATTGGACCAATTTATTGTAGTCTTTATTGATGACATTCTAGTGTATTTTAAAAGTTAGGAATAACATAAGCAGCACTTAAGAATCATGTTGCAGAAATTGAGAGAGAAGTAAATGTATGCAAAGCTAAGTAAGTGTGACTTTTGTTGATAGAGGTAGCCTTTTTAGGGCATATTGCATTGGTAGATGGAATAAGAGTTGATATAAGTAAAGTAAAAGCTATGATAGAGTAGAAGCCTCCTAGGAATGTGATAGATATCCGTAGTTTCTTAGAATTGGCAAGATATTACAAAGGATTTGTGAAAGGATTTTCCATGATTGCCATACCACTCATAAGACTGATAAGAAAATAAGTGAAATTTGTCTGGGATGATAAGTGCCAGGCATGTTTTGTTAGACTTAAGGTGATATTAACTGAAACACCTATTCTTACATAGCCTAACAGAAGTAAAGACTTTATCCTATATAGTCATGCTTTGCACAATCGGCTTGGGTGTGTACTGATGCAAAAAGGAAAGGTGATAGCTAATGCCTTGAGATAATTAAAGACGCATGAACAAAACTACCTGACACATGATATGGAATTAGCTGTAATAGTGTTTGCTTTGACGGTATATAGACATTATTTATTTGGTGAGAGGTGTTACATTTATACTAATCATAAGAGTTTGAAGTACCTTGCTACATAGAAAGAATTGAATCTAAGACAACGACGTTAGATAAAGTTGATAAAGGATTATGATTGCATGATTGACT
>CANXYI012283346.1:0-10465 GCA_948208565.1 Hura crepitans | reverse complement strand
AGCAAGTATTGACGATGCAATTTACCACACATGTTACTTGTAGAAATGAGCAAATGCCATTAACATAGTCCTTGATAGTATGTTGTTAGAAATATATGGACTATATGGGAGCTGAAATTTGGTAATTATGAATTTGTAAGTTATTTGCTCTGTCAGAGCTATTTTCAGTGGAGAAGCATGAGCAATTTTGTATATTTGACCCTTAGATCTTTTTCTCAAGAAATTCTGTCAAACATAACTGGATTAAAGAAATTGTTGAGCGGTTAGGTTCACCATCATGTTGGATTTGGTTGTATGTAAATGCTAGAATTGAAACATATACTGGTTGAATTTCAGTGCTTTCAAGTGGAATTTTTTTTTTCTGAATTAGGGAGAGGTAACCAAGTATTTCTGATGTACCTAGTCTCATTGTAGCATAAGGCATGTGATGTCTTCCCATATGTCTTATGGGTTCTTGTTACTATGTTACAATTCAGGAACTTTTTATTAAGCTGAACCGAATGGCTAGCATAGCAGCAGATATGTTTGTAGGAAGGGAAAGATTTGCTACATTGCTACTGATGAGGCTTACAGAAACAGTTATATTGTGGCTTTCAGAAGACCAAAGCTTTTGGGATGATATTGAGGAAGGTCCAAGGCCCCTAGGTCCTCTCGGACTGCAACAAGTATGTGACTGTGGCATGTTTTCCTCAATGTTTTATGTTTGCATATCTGGTCATTGATATGCAGCCTTTACTTGTTGACCTGCAGTTTTATTTGGATATGAAGTTTGTTATGTGCTTTGCTTCCCAAGGACGCTATTTGTCACGCAATTTGCATCGTGTTGTCAATGAGATCATTGCTAAAGCTGTGACTGCATTTTCAGCTACAGGAATAGATCCAGACAGGTAAATGAACTTTTTTGGGTTATGAACTGGCTGCACTTTTGTCGTAATACTCATAAATCATAGACCCTGTTTATATTCTTAAGGGTATCTTTGGTTGGGTGAATATCATAGGAATAACTTTTGGTTAAGATATTGTATTTTATAAAATTTATACTTTATTGATAGTAGAGTTGGATAGTACTTGTTAGATTGCATCTTGTCAATCGTTTTCTTTTCTCTCTATATCAGTTTTGCTCTGATGCAACACAGGGTTTAATCTTTCAGAAAGTCTAGAGGCATTTATAGTTTTTCAAGATATAGAGAAATTAGAAAAATATAATTTAAAAGTTCTATAAGTTTTAAGTGTTCTGTTAGTCATTGATGCATCTGTTTTTTCTGGTTCACTAGTTAATTTTATGTTTCTGATGGGGAGTTAAAGTCCTATTAATTAGCGTAAGGTTTTTGTTCAGGTTCACTAGTAAGTTTTATATTTCTTTTTAGTAGCTTAAGCTTCACAAGGATTAATAGTTTCCTTATTATATGAGTGTATAAAGGTTGATGAATGTAATGCTTTATTGACCTAGAATATATAAAGTTGCCAGCAACTGTTGCTACCTTAGAATATATTTGACTATTTTTGTTTTAACTTTATGAAGTTTGGACTTGAAATGTATAGTTTCATGTCAATTTTGTCCTTGCCTACAAATTGGCCCGAGCAAAAAAAAAAGCTTAGTTATGAAAAAATATTCAAAACATTGGAGCTTTTTAATCTTTAACTAATTCTTTCACTTTGATATTAATTTAGCGATTATGTTCACATTTAAATGGGATTGGTATATTTCACATGTTTTACCCTTAAGTTGATGATTAGTAACTACGTCTACTATCTGACCACCTGTTTTCTGTTTTGAATTCGGAAAATATTCTATTACAAACTCTAGTTGTTGATGTAAGTTTCTGCCCTTCCTAGCATTCAGCTCAACTGAAAACCAGGCTGAAATAGCCCAACTTTCTGGCTATCCTACGTCCTTCCTGCTCTCAAATTGAACCAAAACCTGTTTTATTTAGGAAACCTGCAAGGTTGCCCTACTATACAATAATAATGTTTTAATATAAATTTTGAAGACTACTTTAGATCCTACCTTGATGGCTCAGTGTTTTGAAATTGTGAGGTCAATGATAATTTATGTTTACCTAACTTTTGGTATTACTTATAAAGTGTCCCACGGTTCCCTTCATTCGGCAACAGTGATTTCTCTTAGGATTTTTTTTCTTTGATTCATTTTAAGGTTTTAGTGATTTCTCAGTGTTTTCATGATCTATGCATGAAGATGATAGCGTGAAGGATACATCATGATTAAGAGAACTCGTGGTCATTGAACTTTTACTTAAATAACATTCTGGTAAGAAATAATTGTAACCTGAATATAATATGGATTTGTAACCTTAACATAATTCAGCTATTATTCAATTGCAAGAAAGGTGAAAATAGCTAGAAATTGGCAGCTAGATGATCGGAATTTGATTTGTCAAATTCCAGCATTTGACTGTCAATTTCTACTTAGTTTTGGCTTTATTGCAATTAAGTAATATTTGAACTATTTCTGGTCACAAATCAGTCATTTGAGACCATGGCATTATTAGGGTAAAAATTTAATGACCACAGGTGCAAACAATCTTGATAATTAGCTTTGCAGTGTCTGCATGCTGTCGAGTGGAGTCAACTTACACAACAAAATAGACCAATTGTAATTTGCTGTCTGCTATGAGCTTGCAATGTTTGGTTCGAATCCCCTTTGTGTTTGTTCTTCCTCATGGTTCCTTACTGTTGGGTATCGAGCAGTGTTCAAATCTTACGTTTAGTTGAATATATGCATATCCATGTGAACATTAAAAGGGCTTGCATTTGCATAGCTGAACTTTTGCTTATAATGCCAGTGTACTGCCGGAAGATGAGTGGTTTAATGACATTTGTCAAGAAGCAATTGAAAGATTAAGTGGAAAACCGAAAGCAATTGATGGAGATCGGGAACTCAACAGCCCAACGGCCTCTGTATCTGCACAATCCATTTCATCTGTTAGATCTCATGGGAGTTCCTAAGTCAGGTTTCTTTACCCCTTAGGTACTCCAGGCAAGGAATGGAGTTCTTAAAGCCATTTGTAAGCATATCCTAGTAAATCTTATTTTTTTTTTAATTGTTATTTGTCTGTAAATTTCATTCAATGTTGAATCCAATTGTGGAATTATTCTTTGACGACAGCAGCTGATCTATATTGAATCCAAGTGTGAAATTTGATTAATCCTTTGAATTTTCTTTCTTCCCCTTCTCACTGACTAAATAGTTTTTCTTCATTATGTCACCCAGCTCAAACGCTATGCTCATTGTTAATCTCTCTTTTTTTTTTTTGTGTGGCCATTTTAGAAACATTTTAATTTGACAATCTTGGTTTGATTTTTCTTTTTTCTTTTTCTTCATCCTTGATCAGGGGTCTTGGTTTAATATTAATAAGGATACAATTTTATCTAAATGCAAAAAATATTTACATATTCAAGAATTATGTAATTATTCACGATGCCACAAAATTTTCAATATTATATGTATGAAAAAGAAGGGGCTGCTTTCTTTGAAGTGAACTAAATATTCCCCTCTAGGCATCAACGACTACACAGGAAACACACTTTCCCTCGTTATCTTCAACCAAGAAAATGCATTACATCTAAACATGGAACCCAAGTAATTGATCTGATGCTTAAACACACGCCTCTGCATCCCTAATACTAATGGAGCATGTCCGTGACTGTCTGGCAGCTCCATTCGCACTTGATAATTGCTTGACCACATCTCTCATCGTCGGTCTTCTGCTCGGCTCACTTTCGGTGCATCTCAAAGCCAACATAAACACATCAATAACATCATCCATGATTTCGGAATCATATAACTCCTCAGCAAGGCTTGAATCAGCTATCTCACTCATGTCTTGCGTGTTGCGCCATACGCTCATACTCCATCCCACAATGTCTGTTCCACCAGCAAACAATGGATCCCGCGCCTTCTTTCTGGTTATCAGCTCAAGCAAAACAACTCCATAACTATACACATCAGACTCCTTGCTCTTCACTGCTGCATATGCATTTTCTGCCAAACACAACAGTCATTTTATTTTAGACATGTCAGAACAAAAATCAAGTTTTATCTTAATAATTTTGCTAAACAACTTACCTGGTGCAATATACCCCATTGTACCCAGAACCAAGGAGGAATTCCCTGAACCACAACACTGGTCTAAAAGCTTAGCTGTGCCGAAATCCGAGATATGAGGCTCCATGTCAGTGTCTATGAGAATGTTTTCTGGCTTGATGTCTCGATGCACTACTGGAGGATCACAATCGTAATGGAGATACACCAGTGCATGTGCTGTTCCAATGGCTATTCGGTAGCGTATGTTCCACTCTAGATTTGGAGCATTTGGTCCATGCAAGACATCGTAAAGGCTACCGTTTTCCATATACCTATAGAGGATTAATCCATAGTCCTTTCTCAGCCAAAACTCTTCCAATCTTATCAGATTCCGGTGCCTGATTTTCCCAATTGTTTGAATTTCTCTCATCATACTTTTGTTTCCTCCTTTGTGGTCTGTAAATGTTATTTTCTTTACAGCAAAAATTCTGTCTTCACCCAAAGCAGCCTTGAAAACAGTTCCATGAGCTCCACTTCCGATAACATATCTGTTACTTAGATTGTCAGTAGCTTCCATTACTTTGCCAAGTAAGGAAGCTGGACCCCCTTCAGCTGCTATCTCAACGTCCCGTTTATGTCTTCTAAGCAATGCGACCGCACAAACAACTCCAAGAATGAATGCGACCAGTGAAGCTAATGCTATCATTGTGACTTGTACTTTTCTAAGGCCCCTTTGATTGCTGGATTGACTTGCACATGGTTTGAAATGTCCATTTCCAATGCACGTTAAGCCATTTGATAGAACAAAATCAACGCATAGGCCAGGGTTTCCCAAAAATGATGATGGAGATGAGTTGAGCAATTTCATCAGTACAGATGGTATTGGACCAGTGAAGAGATTGTTTGAGATATTTAGCAGAACCAATGTATGGATTTCATCAAGAGCTGCCAAAGTTCCTGTTAAATTGTTATTAGATAAGTCGAGTCGCTCCAGCTTGATCAAGTCCCCCAGGCCCGGAGGAATTGAACCAGTCAGTCCATTATTGCTGAGATTCAGTGCATACTGCAGACCTTTCAATGATCCAATGAAGGAAGGAATCTCACCTCCCAACAAATTTCCACCCATTTCTAGCTCTGTAAGCATTTCAATATCTGAAAGAAAAGGTGGAAAGCCCCCTGTAAATCGATTCTCTCTCAAACTCAAAGTGGATAAACGTGTCCAATTCTTCAGACTTGAAGGAATCGAACCATTCAATGAATTGAACCCCACATCGAATTTGCCTAATCTGTAGCAATTTGACAGCTGAGATGGCAAAGGACCTTTCAGTTGGTTATGTGAAAGATCCATCAACTCAAGCTTTACAAGATTGCCTAGCTCTGTGGGTATAAATCCTATAAGCTTGTTCATTGAAAAATCAATATATGTGAGAGCCGTACAGTTTCCCAAGCTAGGTGGAAGTGAACCCGATATGGCATTTTTGCTGATGTCCATGTGTTCAAGGCTTGGATTTTCCACAAATTCTGGAAGGGCCCCTGTCAGATTGTTCTCTTTAAGGATCAATCTCCAGAGTGGTGGACAACTTCCAGTATCAGAAGGAATGCTTCCTTGAAGTTGGTTGTGACCCATATTCAAAACCCTTAATTGCTTCCCAAAGCAAAGATCTGGTGGAATTTCACCAGTGAACTTATTATTAGTGAAATCCAGCTGCAATAAGCTGCTGTTGATTCCTAAGCCTCGAGGTATGCCTCCAGAGAATTGATTGTCATATAAAGAAATGTTCTTTAGTTGCTTGAGCTCGGTCATCTCAAGCGGTAGCTCACCAGAAAGACTGTTATTATACACTAGCAAGTACTCGAGGCTCGGAATCTTCCAAATGCTAATTGGAATCTCCCCCCTCAATTGATTGGTAAATAATTCAAGATCTTGTAACTGTGTCAGCATTCCCAATTCATCAGGAATCTCCCCTTCTAGTTGGTTTCTGAATAACTTCAAGGTTGTCAAGGACTTGCAGGTTCCAAGTTGAGTGGGAATTCTCCCAGACAATAGATTTTCAGAAAGGTCAAGAGAAGAAAGCATGTTTAGTAGGCCGAGTGAAGAGGGTATGGTGCCAGTCAAGTTGCTGTTGACAATGACTAAGGTTTTTAAGCTGCTAGAATTTCCCAAATCAGGTGGAATACCCCCACTAAACTGATTGAAAGATAGATCAACAACACTCAAGTTCTTGCAATTTCCGAAACCAGAAGGAATGGCACCCTGGAAACTGTTATCATAGAGGTACAAACTGACAAGGCTTGTGAGATTGGTGAGAGAATTTGGCAAAGAACCATCCAGAAGGTTCTCGTTTAAATACAGACCTTGCAATTTACTACAGTTACCAATAGACTCAGGAATGGTGCCAGATAATTGATTACCATACAGCCATAGATCTAGAACTTGGCTCAATTTGCCCACACTGTTAGGAATAGGACCACTGAAATTGTTGTTGTTTAAGTAAATAGATTCTAAACTTGAAATCAGAAACAGCGACTCGGGTATCTCTCCGGACAGTGAATTAGAATACAAATTCAAGAAGCTCAAACTCTGCAGGTACTTAAAATTAAGAGGAATTTGACCCGTGAAGGCATTCAAGGACAAAT
The DNA here is from genome assembly GCA_948208565.1 of Hura crepitans. Taxonomy (NCBI): domain Eukaryota; kingdom Viridiplantae; phylum Streptophyta; class Magnoliopsida; order Malpighiales; family Euphorbiaceae; genus Hura; species Hura crepitans. The sequence goes on along the minus strand of CANXYI012283346.1, from coordinate 3,783 downwards.
CCAGGGACTCAAGTAGCCTGCAACTACTACCTAACAGTGAAGGTATTTCACCAGAGAGGCTATTGTTGCTCAAATCAAGAATCTGCAAATGGGTAAGGTGTCCAATTTCTAATCCTAATTGGCCAGAAATTCCATAACCAGATAGTTTGAAACTGACAACATGATGGGATGAGGTATTATCACACTGTATTCCTAACCATGAACAAGGATTAGCATCAGAAGCATTCCAGCTCGAAGTTATGGAAGGAGGCACATAGCTCCAGTGCCTCAAAAGTGACAAAAGAGCTGACCCATCAGAATTCAAACAAGAAACACCATATCCACATAGAAAAAAGGAATAGAACAGGAAGAAACGATTCAAAACAACAAGATACATGGGGAATTTCAAAGAAAAGGAAGCAGAAAGATTACCTAGCCTTTTAGAAGAAAAGCTTTGAGAGAAAGCAGAAACAGGTGAAAAATGAGAAAGAAGGCAATCGTGGTCTTGCTGGTTACTGCTGCCAAGAAATGAAACCTGATGGATGGTAAATGGTGGGGTGACAACCATAAATAAATAAACAAAATGTAAGTAAGTGTGAAACGTTGAAAGACTTTCAGAATTGGTTTCAGACAGTGAAGAAAAGTTAGTTGAATTCTTGACTGCTTTTCTTCTATGTTTTTTTGGAGTTATTTGTCTGCTTCTTCATTAGTTTCGACAGCTATCTCTGCCACTGCTAAGTCATATGTCCATTTGTGGGAAACCAGTAACCAGAGGCTATCTTTTCCCTTTAGCCTAAATAAATCCCAAATTATAAGCCTTATATATATATATATATTCGCATTCAACTCTTACATTTTTATATTTAAAAATTATTTTTTTTATTTTAACTCTTTCTTTTTTCTTTACTATAATTTATTCTTTCTTTTCAAATATATCCTAGACCGTGCGATAAGTTGAATAAAAATTTTAATGTTTAAATCGATTGGATTCAAATTGAATTGTACCTCAAAAATTTTTAAAATAATATTATATTATAAAAATTATAAAAAAGATTGTTATATAGTGCACTATAAAAATAAATTTGACACAAAAGTTAATATAATTTATTATAAAAATTAGAAATTTAGAAGATTATAAACTAACATTATAAAAATAATAATAGTCAAAAGGTTTTTAAATAATCTAATAAGTTATATATATTTAATAAAAATATATGAATAGTTTAATACTTAACAAAAATTATATCAAAAAAGTAATATAATATTTAATTAAGCATAAATAAAAATAAAAAAAAAATTATTTGAGCAGACCGAGTTTCGGTACTCAGTTGTTTATAATTATTTATATATAATTTTTAATTTTCTGGTACTCAGTTGTTTAGCTTCCAAGCTCGACTTATGGTTGGTTTGTAATTTTCCTTTCAATCCTCAGAGATTAGGTATAGATGACGTATATAAAAACTTTGAAATGTTTGTTATTAGGTGAAATTGAACTGCAAACATTTTCAACCTTTTCAAAATGCATTAATTTTATCAAAGCTATTACAACGGAAGCTACCTGAAGGTAGGACTGCAAAATTTGGTTTTAACGAATCGTAATGGTTTGGTTTTTGATAATAACCATATTGCCATAATGAATTTGGCCACAATGGATCTCACTAAAGCTCAATCAGTTAGAAATATCTATGAACCAGAATCACCACAATCCAAGTTAATTGACCTTAGTACACTGCACAAGTTAAGGGACCATCGGAAACTATAAAAGGGCGATCTCTTTATCTCCTGTTTTGCTCATTGTTCTTAATCTCCTCAATCTTGGTGGTAGTAGACACCAACTCTAAAAATACCTTTATCATCTTGGTTGTCAGATAAAGTTCGATACTGTCATTTTTCATCAAATCTCTTTCATCTAGCCTTATTAGTGAGTATCATCTCCTATGCATACTTGCTAAAATGGAGGAATTCCTTCTCATACTAAAAAACTATAATATGTCTCTACTTCAAATGGATAAAAGTCCCGGTACATGGCCTCTATGTAGGAATCACTAACAAATCTCTTCTTAAACTCAATTTAAAAGAAGTCCCAAGTAAGCCATATTGGTTGAACCTCTTTTTTCATAGTGGTCCACTAAGTCTAGGCCTTTTCTTGAATTAAAGTCACCACACACTCCAGGCTTTCCTCACCAGTAAAATGGAATTGTTGCAACACTCTATCTCTTATGCAATTAGCACTCGATAGTCATTACTAATATGCCCCATAAAGTCTACAGTCATATATTTTCTGATCTTCTCTAAGGGCAATTTCTAGGGTGACTGAGGCTATGGCGGCGGCAACGATGGCTGTGATATCGCTCATGTGGTCTATTTGAGTAGCTTCATTATCTGCTGCAATAGTGGTTGCTCAGCTTGTGTAGGTTGCTCAACTAAGGCCAAATTATTTTTTAAATTTGAACCCTTATTGATCTTATTTTAATCTCATTTTTAACTCTCGAGTATAATTCAAACAGTACTATTCACTACCAGTATTTGGACTTTTCGTGTCCCTAGTGCCCAGTTTGAGGCCCAAAATAGTATTATCCGAAGCTTGAGAATTTTAGGATGTTACAACAATTCATCTAGATAATGTTGGTGAGTTTACTTCATAAGCATTTTATGATTTTCGTATGATAATTGGAATCAATGTTGAATAATTTGTTATACATGTTCATACTCAAAATGGTTTAGCTGAATCTTTTATTAAGTGGTTACAATTAATTGCTAGAGTTATGCTTATGAAATCAATTCTATATATGCTGGGGGATATGATATAGTTCATGGAGCATCTTTAATTCGCACTCAACAATCTATATATAATAACTTTTCACCTTTAAAACTTGTTTTTTTTTCAGCAACCTAACATATCTCATCTTAGAATTATTGGCAGTGCTATATATGTTCCCACTGCACCTCCTTAACAAACTAAAATTAGTCCTTAACATCGTCTTAGTATCTATATAGGTTTTGATTCCTCTTGAATCATTAGGTACCTTGAACCTTTAACATGTGACATTTTTAAAGCAAGATTTTTATATTGTCAATTTGATGAATCAATTTTTCCACCAGTAGGGGAAGATAAAGTAAAAGGTCAAAAGCACATAAATTAGTTGGAACACGCTAGCTTTGTCTAGCTTAGATACACGCACAATTCATGTAATCTTAAAGTTCAAAGAATAATTCATTTACAAAATGATGCAAATCAATTGCTAAATATCTTCACAAACACTCAAAAGGTCACCAAATTTCATATTTTGGTTGCTAATACACCTACATGGTTAATTATCTTGGCAAGACATCCTATCGATATAGTAGCTAATAAATCAAACATACGCTAAAAGTGTAGTCAAACTATTGGTGCAAAAGATATTATTAATAAAAAAAGAAAAATGAAAAAAATTCAATGTGGCACTTTAGAAGAGGTCAAAGGTAACATAAATCAACAATCCTATATTTCTGGAGAAGTAACCTCGGAAGTGATTCCAATAATAGAAAATTTTGAGGTCTCATTAAAATATGGAACTAAGTAAGAAATAGATGAAAAATTATTGTTAATAATGTGTTTGTTTATGTAATTGCTTCTAACATAATCAATGATAATGAGTCTGTAACGTCCGCCAGTCAACGTCTTTATGAATAGTGCTTTTGGGACCTGATTGATGTTCCCCGTGGTACGGGTCATCATTTCGAGTCCGATGATTGATATATTATTCATAAAACTTTGACGGGCCTGAAAATGGTCAAAACAAATGAATTAAAAATTTTAGCAGA
>CANXYI012283310.1:0-14356 GCA_948208565.1 Hura crepitans | reverse complement strand
TTATTGTCATTCGGTAAACTTCAAATCTACAATATTGTTGCCATTTTGTAAACTCCAGATCTACTAATACTATTCTACTAACACTGTTATTATTCAGTAAACTTCAAGTCTACTAATATTATTGTCATTTAGTAAACTTCAGGTATACTAATATTAATGCCCATTCAGTAAACTTTAGGTCTACTAACATTGTTACCATTAAGTAAACTCCAGATCTACTAACATTGTTCTACTAATGTTGTTGCTATTTAGTAAACTTCAAGTCTACTAATATTGTTGCTATTTAATAAACTTTAGGTCCACTAATACTATTCAGGTCTACTAAGAATATTGCCATTCAGTAAACTTCATGCCTACTAACACTGTTGCCATTAAGTAAACTTTAGGTCTACTAATATTATTTTCATTCAGTAAACTTCAAGTCTACTAACATTATTGTCATTCGGTAAACTTCAAATCTACAATATTGTTGCCATTTTGTAAACTCCAGATCTACTAATACTGTTCTACTAACACTGTTATTATTCAGTAAACTTCAAGTCTACTAATATTATTGTCATTTAGTAAACTTCAGATCTACTAATATTGTTCAAGTCTACTAACACTATTACCATTCAGTAAATTTCAAGTCTACTAACACTATTGCCGTTCAATAAACTTCAAATCTACTAATACTTATATCAATTAATAAACTTAAGGTTTATTAATATCAGTAATACTCAATAATTTTAGATATATTACTAGTATTACTATCTCAAGCAAATTTCAGATTTGCTACTGTTTATATTATAATAAATTTAAAATCTATAAACTTCTATGATTGATCAGATACTAATTAGAGCGCATATTTTTTTAAAATCAATATTTTTTATTAGACATATTCATAATAATTTGTACTCTAATGATATTATTATAGCTTTTCTGGAGTTTTCAAATTAATTTTGCACAATATCAAAAAAAATTATATATGCCATAAATATTAACAATAAATTATTTTATATAAAATAAATATATTCAATAGATCTAAGAATATATGTAAATGCAAATATCAATATAGAATATTATATTATGCCTATTTTGCACAAAGAAGATTAAATATTGCGATAGATAAATTCATCTGAAATTAATGAAATTTGCTGACTTAAGATTTGCAATGAAATTTTCGTCGCAAATCCATCTAGTTTTTACTAAAATTTATTCTCATTCTTGTAAATCTGTGGCATATTGGAATCGAAAATGTTTGAAAAATATTTGCAATAGATATTCCATTGCTAATTCATCAAAAATATTTTATGTTTAAAATAATATTGTCTATTTTAATAATCATGCATTAGTACTATAATATCAAAATTGATATTAATAAATAAAATATCACAATAAAAATATGTTACAATGAGTCACAATTTTTTTTTAAAATTAGAAATTAATAAATTTCTATAATCTCGTTTTAGTTAATATATAAAAGTAAAGCTAAAATTTTGAGCAGAAAAAATTCACCAAAATAAATTATAAATCTTAGATTTACTTACTATTTAATTTTTTAAAAGTAAAATCTTTTTATCTAGCCAGGTTGTAGCAAACTATCGGGTTCTAATAATCTTCATAGAACTTAATTGTACTGATAACGTATTGTAAATAAATAAATTTAAATAGAAATATAAAGTAAAGTGAGAAATATGAATTCTCTTATTATTTGTTGTATCTTTCTGAATGATACAGAATAAATATATATAGACAAAAAAAACATATCAAATAGATTTTGAATAGAATAAAAATACTAAATTGATAAAATCTATAATAAATAAAATTTATCTATGAGTAATCATCCATTATATCACATCTTTTAATTTATTCAAATCCATAATTGAATTTCACAGGTATTTCCTTATTAATCTCCATTTTGTTAATGACCATTTATCATTTTCTATCACTTTAGCCTTTAGGGTAGATTTTAATATCTACATTTGTTTTTCTTCAAATTAGTACCAAAAAGCGAAAAATACACAGCAAAAGGAATAAAAGTAGAACAGGATCGGCGTAAATATGAATCTAATATTGTAAGAGAACCGTAATGAATTTCAATGGCAAGACAAGGCAGTCTACGTCCCAATCTAGATAATGAATGAAAATAAAGGTACATTGTTTGCCGCAAATGGGCGGCATATCCTGGTAATACCTTGTTGAAGAACTGAGGAAACAGACAAAAGAATAGAAAAAGGAGCTTGCGAATCACAGCACTGAGCTTTGCTGAATTCAATACCTAAGCTGAAAAACAAATATGAATTACAATCTGGTAAGCCCAATTGGGCAAATCAATTACATATGCACTCCTACAATGTTGCAAGGCCCATTAGCAAATCAGCTCTAGGAAACTTTAACCAAAAATCAAGTTGAGAAGGTAATTAAAAAAAAAGAGTACAATATTTCCAATAAATGCTACAATAATGACGTACTGACATTAGTGTAGTTTTTTACTTCCACTTCGTTGTAGAGAAAAATGTACAACACGACACTAATAATGGATTGCTTCATACAGTTACAACAGCTAAGCAAGCAGCTGATGATCTCCTGCGTTTTGCACCCCAACAAAGGTTCAACCTGACAATCTTCCTTTTAGTCCCAAGATAACCACTACAGCTTTCAGCACCACATTGGCACTTCACTTCTGATCCAAATTGTACAAATCTACAAAAACCATACACGTTAATACTTCATTTTTTTTTGTTCAAATTTAAAAAGCCCTCCCCTTCATTTATTTTTTTATTATGAAGTATGACAGCTGAAAATCACAACTAAATTTCTTAATTTTTGTTCTAGGCCCTGAAAATAATTACATCGGATATTGTGCAACATAAAATCAAGAGCAGCACATTACTGCATGCAGAAGCCACTCTATGGCCATTGACACGTCACTTTCAGCAGTTGATTCAAGCTTAAGATGGACGTCTAATATCACCTGTCGCATGTTTCTTTCTTGTAACTGCTAAACTAAGGACCTATAAAAGCACAGAAGCCGAATGGTTAAGGACATCTAAATTCCGATCGGACATCCTACGCCAACTTAAGAATGTTAGAATGGAATTTAGGGATTAGATGGGAAAAGATGATTTTCCATTATATAGCTCAATCACTGGAGAGAATTACAGAAGTATAGGCCGGGAATATAGCTTCCTCGTTTTTCTTCAGAAGGAAGAGCATTGCCAATGAATCAAATGCTACAAAAATAGCTAATGCAGCAAAAGAGAAGCACAGAATTAGGATATCAAAACAATGATTATATTAACACACTCGACTGTGCCTCAGATCCAATACGCACTAGGGAATTTAGGGGATCCATCACTCTAACTTCTAACATGTTCAGGACCTAAGTTTCAAAGGGCTGTTCTGATACTAAATCTAGAACACTGAATACCATGACAGTCACATTCATCTGGCCAACACACAAGAAAAAGGCTGCAAAGAAACAGATGGCTACACCTGTGTACGATTTGACCAGACATTTTCCTGAATCTTCATGGAGATCTGTCATTTTTTTTGTCTTAATCCTGTAACTTTGTCGTCTTCGCGACTGAAGCATGTAAGATGGATAAACGGACAGAAAACATTTGCATAAAGAAGGTCAATGTAAATAAAATGGAATGAATTGACTTGAAACAGGGACATCTAAAGATTAACGTTAATACTATGCTCGTGGCACTGCGATAATTTGTTTTCTGTGCTACTATGGGAATTAATGCTCTTTTTCATCGTGACTGCTCCCAATTAAGATCAGAGAATTGATATTATGCGATTGTGGAAATTAAGTATGTTGAATACCTGTAATCATATGTCAATGGTTCCCCAACTTCTATTGAACGAGAAGCAAACAAGCCCACCCTCGTCTCTCCCTCAACCTGCCTGGTCAAAAAAAAAAATGGAATGGATTAAAGGTCGAAATCTGATGGAAGGATTTTCTATAAAAAGATTAGATATGGATTTACCACCTGTACAATGGAGACCACATTCCAGTTACTATCAACACAGTGTAACAGCTAAGATCTTGTCCAAGCATCAAATCCAATTATGAATGAAAAGGCAGATGCTTCAAATAATTTGACTAAATTTTTCTGATGATGTATAACCATTCATTCAGACCTTACCGAGACTTTTTAAAACATTGGAGACAACAAAGAAACAAATTCACATTTCGAATCTTGAGCTCCTAAGAGACAACTAGAATAACTACAATAAGCATAATTAACCTAATTTAAAAGAAAAAAAAATAGCAGCTAGTTCACATTAGTTGATGGATAGAACCATCGAGAACAATCTTCATTCAGATACAATAAATCAGGATTCCAACATGTTCAATTGCTAAAATACAAATTCCTAGTGTCCAAGAAAAGCAAGAGAATCCAGAATCTTCAAATAACAAAAATGCAGCACATCAAAGTAACTAACCACTTTTCCATGACACAATTGGGATCACAACTGTGATTTAGGAAGCGAGATGAATTCCCCTTGAAAGTCGCATCAATAGTGAAGTCTTTTCGAATTTCACACATGTAAAAGTTCTGCACACCTTTGTATTTCATGTCCCACAGCCTTTGTTCACACAGTGCATCGTCAATTACTGAAACAAGAAGACAGTAAGTAATTGAGCTCATATACTTATTTTCAAACGACACTATAGCTCTTAATTTATAAATGGCAAAAATATAGTGATGATTTGAAGAGAAATGGTTCCAGTTGCATATTAAATCTAAACCCCATGCTTAATTTGATCAAAACAGAATACCAGCCTTAAGAAATAACAAAGAAAGTTGCACTTATTGGCAGAAAAGAGTTATGTGTTGGCGGGGATAGGTAATGGTGGTAGCGAGGACTTACAATGAAGATTTTAGTTACAGCAACCAAAACAACGCAGCCATTACAAACTACGGAGAAACCCCAACAATGCCGTACTATATTACTGATGTGAAAATAAGACCGCAAGAAAAAAAATATTAGTTCTTGACCTTGTGGTGTTTAACAATATCTCTGGCATCAGCATCTCAAAATAACTGCTCCTCAAGTAGATATACGAAACTCAAATTATTGATCAAGGTTAACTTAGTGTCTACTCAGAAGTCAAGAAGATACATTAACCAAGATAACGATGACATGACACCAAAGCATAATAAAAGAAAAATGGATTACGCATCAATTTTTGATACCTTACTACTTCCAAGATAAAATATAAACACCCATAGGCACATTGTAAAAGTAACCAATCATAAAAGAGAGAGAGAGAGAAAAGAAAAGGAGAAAAATGAAAACAAAAAAATAGAAGAAATGAATTATATGTTATAATTATTATGAAACTTTGTTTAAATCTATTAAATTGATGTAATATACAAGGACAAAATGCACAAACAGAAGTCGTAATGATCATAATTTTCATATATTTATGAGGTCAACAACAAACCAAGTCAGTTTAAGTTGAAAATCTAAAGATTTCACGTCATTTAAGAAGGCACACCCTATATTTAACACTTGTATTTTGAAAAGGAAAAAAAAAAAAATACTCTTTATGTGAAACAGCTATTAGCTGTCAGCAGCAAGCATAATAAAGTAATGTGCATTAATTTAAGCTGTAAGGAATTTAAGGTGCATATATTTCCTTTTACGTGTATGACCATGTAACAGCAATAATGACTAAGGTCATTCGCATTAAGTAATGTGGCGTTACATATGTGCAACTACTATTTAAATAGTCTGGGAACGATATAGTCACAACCTATAGACTAACAGCCATCATATTAAATAAAATCAAGGGCAAAACCCCACAAGAAACCAGGAATAAAAATTGGATGCATTTTATTAAAACATTTGCCAACTTGAGAAAAATAATTAAGACACGCTTCAATATATAAGAAAATACAAGAACCAACTAATAAAACTACCTTCTCCAATATACTCGATTATAAAATCTCCTTTATTTATTGTTTCCGCTGCCTCCACTCCCCAACCACAAAGTTCTGTCTGAAATAAGGAAATAAACTATCACAGTATTTTAATGATTCAGAAAAACAAATCCCAGTTTTGATTTTTGTGGGAAATAATTAAACTTGATTATTTTAACCGAGATCTGGTTTGTACAAGACAAACTGTGAGCACTTTACAACTATCTGAAAGTTTTCACCTTGACAATTTTGATTTTTTTCTCCCTGCGAAATGGCCTGTTGGAGCAACTTTCAGGGCAATGGCAAGCCCTTGAACAGCTTATGCATTGAACCCTAGGAGACGATACAAAAAGGGGAACATCAAGTTACTTAATGGGCCAAATATGCAGGAAAACTTAAGCAGTCCTAATTTATTAGAAACGATGGAGATGACTGATGCACAAAGAAAAATGCAATATAAGAATTGACTGTAGCACATAGATGCTTAACAAGAGTGCAAAGAGTTGGCAAACAAGCATGACGAATGGCTGAAAATGAAAATACTTTAGAAACATGAAAGCAAAGATACCAAAAAGCAAGTAGAAACAGACAGACGGGCCCTAAGCTATAATTTGAGCAACAGCCAAAAGCATGCTACATCTATTCAAACGAAAGAAAGGATTATGGAGAGTTCACGGTTAAAATAAAAAACTAACCCTCTACAGTTCCTGCCCACAGTTTTAAAGAAAATTTACATGTAGGATGGGAATTTACGTATCAATAAGTAAAACTGGCATTTTCTTCCATTTATTCCAAATTATAGGGAAAGAAGCACTGAGAAGAAAAACTAATTTGGACGTACAGCATCTGCATCCTTGAACAAGATCAAAACGACATACAGATTCATTCAAAGAACTTTAGAAACTCCAACAATGAAAATGATAAAGCTAAATAATACAAGGCAATGCCATATCAAACCAAATATTGGATTCATTTAGGAATTACCTGCAAACACAATCCTCACAACAGGTAGTACTGCAATTTGTACATCCAACATCATTGTCAGCATTACCACGCTTCTTCTTGACAAGATAGACATCTACTTCCAATTAAGGAAAGTCCAATAAACAAGCCTTAATAATATGAAAAACATAAAAGTTATCAACAAAAGTGGGAAGTCATTTATTACATGAAGATACATTTGCAAAGCATTATCAGCATAAGCATTAGATCAACTATAACATCACATGTACATGCACTAAACATACACACACAGGATACTGCGCCTGATATGGACATATGGAGGTGGTTCTTGTTTATTCACCATTAGACCTTTCCATGCTAAGTCAATCTTGAACTCCTCATCAATATAAGGTAAAGGCAAGCGACAAAATACTTCCTAAAATAAGAAAAGTAAAAGGTAAGCCTGCAAATATACTGAAAAAATATAACAGTTAAATATACATGTTACTCAAAAAATAGACTGCATTCAATCTGAACCAATTATGCAGTACTAACTAGTCATTTCTGGATATGTTTAAAAAGTAGAGCAATTGATTTTCAGGGTAAAGTAGGAATTGAGATGTAAATGTGACATATGTATACAACAATTGGAAATTTGAGACAATAATTCAAGGTTACTTCAGGTTAATCAAATTGATATGTCATAAAAGGATTTATTAAACAATGTATTATACACAAAGAATGCAACAGATTGTAAAGATTTTCTTAGAACGTTAAATTTTAAAGATCCAACCCTTACAGCTAAAGATAAAGGCAAGAATGTGCAATTTGTTTTCTTTTGTCTGTTTCAGATGTTAAAAAGAATTGATATGTTAGCATTACTTTTTTTATATGAATTAAAAAATTCAAATTATTTCCTGTATCAGGCTCACTGATGAATACTTTGGTGCTGCTCATTCTCACAATCTCTTATTTTAAAAGGTGTGCTTAGTCATAGTAATTATATCCATTATGCATGTGTGTATGAAACACAAAATAAGTAGCAGTTCTATTCATAAATATTCTGGAAGAAACCTGACCTCTATATCACTTGTTGGAATCATATGCTGCTCATTCAACAAATACGTCAGTCCTGTCAACCAGCCTAATCAATAAAAAATAAGAATGAAGAAACAAAACCTAAACACAGATGTTAGAATAGAGAAAAAATAGCTCATCAAGGCAATTGGTTTACATTTCCTATCCTCAAAAGCAATTATATTTTTCTCATCAGATGAAGTACTAAATCTTTCATTATTACACTTCACATCAATTACTGAGCAAATAGCATGATGACAAGTAAAGAGCAGGGACAAGAACCCCATATATTGAGATTGAGCTATGGAATGCAGACAATCAACATCAATTAAAAACTAGAAAAAATATAAAAACACTGCAAAAACTTAAAGGAACAGAAGTATATAGATAATAAAAGCACAAAAATAATGGGAAAACTCTGCTCGAGTTAATATCATTTGACTTATGAGGTGAGTAAATAAGTAGTTAAGAAACAACAGACCACATTGGACATTAATCACAACAAATGTGCATAATTAGCACTGACAGATTATAGGTGTGTATACATGTGTAGGGGTGTGCAAATGGTCGGTTCAATTCAGAACCAAACCAAAAGAACTGAAAACAGAAATTCAAAAATTTTTAGAACAGAACCAAACTTTTTATAAGGACCAGACTGAATTAACAGAAATTCTATATATTTTTTATTTTTTATGTATAAAAACTCCAAAACGGCATCGTTTGGAGAAGTTCGGTTGGTTCGGTTTTCGCCCTCCAAGAACCAAACCAATTAAATCAAACTCATATTGAAGAACTGAACCAAAAAATTGAAAACTGAAAAAAACCAACCCAAATAGGCCAAATTGTCAACAGTTCGGTTCGGTTTTACACAGCCCTATGCATGTGCATAAATATGTATGTATGGATGTATGTATGCATTTAAAAATTGTGCTTGCAGATAGTAGACACTAACACCTGCTCAGCCAAATAAATATTGTAAAGGATCTCATTATTTTGACTCTACTCAGAGAGTGAGTGAGGCCATATATTGTTAGAAGAAATTGGGTTGAATTACTTCTCTACATAATTGTCTACAGCATTTTGGACTGTTATGGTAAAATTAATAAATGCCAAAGGAAAATGTTATCAAAGGAACAATTTAGACATTAGGTACCTGTACCAATGACAGAAGCCGATTCCAAACCATAATGGTAAACAAAGCAAGAAAACCAGGTGCTTAGCCAGCTATAACTACACTTGGACTCTAGAAGTCCAATTTTATCACACCCATCACAAAGAAATCTAAATATCAACCAAGAAAATCAAAGCCAACATAAACAAGAAGCTGAACAGATTTGAACATCAACCAATAGGAAAATAACAAGTAAATTTCAGCAGGAATACACACTCAATAACCAAGTTGAGTTTGAGTAGACGATAATCATCATCTTGATCAGAGTAATGATTCTATCAGTGGCACCTGCCACAGTAATTGAATGACAATATGAACCAAAAGGAAAAAAATTTATAAGATAGAACCATCATTACTTGTACCTAAGAGTAAGTGGCTGTAGAATCATAATTTAACACAACTGTTTTAATTTAAATGGACAAGCAACGATCGTCATTAAATAACTATAGGAACCAAAAGGAAATAAGAATATAAATTGAGTTGATTAAGGAAAGAAGAGATTGACCTTCTTTTCTAACCGCCAATTAGTTGGATGTCTCCAACATACTGCACGCCCTGGCTGGTTTATCAAATGAATTACTTTATCAGGCCATGCACCACATTTATCATGTGATGCCATTGAACATCGCACACATCGCCAATGAAATTTCTGTTTGCAAATGAAGCATGCCTGTAGACAGCAATTGTCAAACATGTGCAATAAACCTACTAACAGACCTACTAATACACACTATTCCTTTTTGCACAAATAAAGGGTAAGTGATGCACAAAAATCAAACACAGCTTTGGATGCAATCAATTGCAGAGAGAAACAAAGAACAAAATAAGAATTCTCATTAAGCAGAAATAGATGATATTTACAAAATTTTGTGCAATAGAAAAAAGCTGGTGTCAAAGACCAACATAAATTGAGATAGCAATAACCAGCATCACTGCATTAGTAATCAGCACAATCAAACAAGAAGGCTCACAGCAAAATGAAAGAACCAATTGCCAGCATAATCTTCTTCAGAAAAATTAAAACCAAGCTTGTATTTCTGTACAGTCAAAATAAAATAAGATTCTATCTGTTCATTGTTTCCACTTTTCTCAAAGAGGGGGAGATAGGAATAAAGTTGCTATATGGGAATATACATGGCAAAAAAGAAGAAAAAGAAGACGGTATATTAGAAAATTACAAGAATTAATTGCATAAATAATTAGGTCTTACATGCTGTGGGCACTTAAATTTTCTCAGATCTGCAATGTGAAGCCTTTCCTTCACACATCTTAAGTGATAAACTCCTTCACAATTACGAACAGAGCATCGCACCTCCTCACCAGGAAAAATTAAGCTATGGCAAAGTAGACATTCAACCTGAAATGGACATAATGGCATCAGTACAACTTCTGGTGAAAAGTAAACCAGCAAAGTAGAGTTTCGAACATTAAGGTGGACAGTAAAACTTATGGGAAGGGATAGAATTAGGATTTCTAATTTCCAATAGAAGTCCAACATTAAGGGAAGGAGTACGCACAGAATTTCAACATATGAAATTTGATGAATTCAGCATCCAACTCAGCAAATTTTTATCTTGCCCAACCATTTTTTATCCTCTGTGCCTCGGTAGAAAAATAGTCCAGAAAACGATTGTTAAAATGTTCAAAGCTAAGAGCCTATAACTGCAATTATACTTTCAACAAGTGAGGAACATTAATCATCAGAGTTTCCAACTCAGATTTACACAAAACTGATAAGGGGGAGAAAAGGACTTCTTTGCAAAGGCACAAGTATTATTTGGCCGCGTTATTCAATATAGGTGATTGATAACAGTAAATACACATCAAAACATGATTTTACGTGCCAGGAAAACAACGCATGGAAACTTTCAACTTTGATCCATAATAAAACTAAAAGATAAGCAAAATAATTTTTTTTTTCAAAAAATGCAAATATTATCCTGTCGCATAACTTCAGAATGTACTCAACAAAAGCAACCATATGCACATCAGGACATATTTGTTACTAACTTTCACACCCCCAAGCAGATATTGGTTAAGCTCACTTGGTTACCCCGCATGACCTTCCTCTCTTAGAGAGAAAATACAAGAACCCAAGAACCCCATCAGCCACAAAAGAGAAGATAAAGAAGATTATTAACCAACTTGAAGCCCATGTTGCATTAGTAGCATCAATACTTTGTATTTGAAAAGAACATATCATTGATATTCTATCTACAGAAGCCATCCATGGAACAACCCCAAGCATGGCAAAGGCAATTCGTACCATCCTATATTGACAAAGGACCTATTCCATCAACCCAGTATAAGCTCTGTTTCTTAGGCAATCTAAAGCTCCTCTTTCTCAAAAACTGAATTGACAACTATATTTCAGCTGAGTCTACCTTCAAATATAGGGCCATTATTCACGCTAAAGCTTATATTTAAGGGAAAAAATAATGCATTATATTTAAAAGAAAACAATCCTGATTCCATGTAAACTGCCTTCAAAGGGCCAAAGCATACAATATTATGGTACCCATTGTTGAGACAAATATTCTTCCTAAAGCTTATGTGAAAATCTGCACGTATATAGAACTAATAACACAATTGATACCACAAAGATATAAAAAAGAGTTGCTTTTTAAGAAAACTGATCATAAGGCAGAGAAAAAAAAAACCGCAAATAATAATAAAAGAAGGCCATACTTAACCAACGAAAGAAGAAAAGGCACATTAATCCTCAACTAAGCACGTAATCCTACTAAATGTTTCACGTTCAAGAAAAAGAACCAAAATAATTGAACCAAGTCAGAAAAAGAGATTACTAATTTCTTAGCTCCAGCGAGGAATGGAAGGAAGTAACGAGACTGTGAGACACCAGAAGCCATCTTCGTCTGAACCCAAGCTCGAACGTAATCGTCCAAGCATTTAGCATTAGACGCTTTCTTAGGTCCCGCACGGTGGTTTCGCCTCAAAAGCCTAATTGAGTTGGGAGTGCAGGTATCGTCGAAAGGAAGTGGAGGTGTCTGATTGCAATTGCAGTCCTTGGCTAGGGTTTGGTCAAAAGAGAAAGAAGGAATTGAATCCAAATGAGGATCTGGCGGAAGAGGAGGAGAGATAGTCTTGAGAGTGGGGCAGCGAGTGAGAGCCAGAGATATATTACCTAAGTCTGGCATTGCTAATTAACTACGAAGAAACACAAGGTGATTCACAGAGAGAGAGAGAGGGAAGAAAGAGAGTAGTATTCTGTAGAGAGCAAGCGAGGGAGGGTTTAGGCGGGAAAATTTCAGATTTGTAGATTTTGAGAGGTCGTATTTTGGGTGTCGAAATGACCGAAAGAGTGTCGCATTTTGAGTAATCTATCTATTCTATTATACTATAACAGTAGGGCAGTAAGAAGTGCTCATTTATTAATTTTTATTCTTTTATATAATTCATTTTATTGTCACATTTTTTTTTTTAAATCTTATTTCTAATTTCACTTTTCAATTCTAAAATCTATTACTCCAAATATAAAAATATATTATTCTTTGATTTTTTTTCATGAAATAAAAAATTTTCAAAATTTTCATATAACTAATTTATTAGTTCATTACATTCCAAAGTTTCATCACAATTAATTTGTTATAAATAAATTACAAATATAGATACTAATTTTTAATCTATATATAAATCCTAAATTTAAACTGTTAATTTCTTTTATATATAAAATCTAGATTTCAACTATTAATTTCTTTTAGTAATCATTAGTTTTATTCAAATTTAAAATATATAATAGCTGAGCACTAAGAAGTGCTCAACAACTGATATGGAGTCTTCTAATTTCAGTATTTTATTTATCTTTTTTATTAGAATTTTAAGATTTTTTCATTAATTTTTTATTTTTTTATTAATTTTTGCTCTTCTATACGATCCATTTTCTTGCCACGTTTCCTGTTTCCAAAAATCTTATTCCTAATTTCACTTTCCAATTCTAAAATCTATTACTCCAAATATAGAAACATATTATTGTTTGATTTTTTTTTCATAAAATAGAAAATTTTCAAATTTTCAAATTTTCATATAACTAATTTATTGGTTCATTACATTATAAAGTTTCATCACAATTAATTTGTTATAAATAAATTACAAATATGGATACTAATCTTTAATCTATATATAAATCTTAAATTTAAGCTACTAATTTTTTTTATATATGAAATCTAAATTTCAATTACTAATTTCTTTTAGTAATCATTAGTTTTATTCAAACCTAAAATATAATATCAAATTTATTTACTGTTTGATTAAACTACCAGATTTAGCACACCAAATTTTTAGGTTTAAAATTTTTTCATTAATTTTTGCTTTTCTATATACTCAATTTTTTTGCCACGTTTCCTATTACTAAAAACCTTACTCCTAATTTCACTTTCCAATTTTAAAATCTATTACTCCAAATATAGAAACGTATTATTCTTTGATATGTTTATGCATGAAATAGAAAATTTTTAAATTTTCAAAATTTTCATATAACTAATTTATTGATTCATTACATTCTAAAGTTTCATCACAATTAATTTGTTATAAATAAATTACAAATATAGATACTAATCTTTAATCTATATATAAATTCTAAATTTAAGCTGTTAATTTATTCCATATATGAAATCTAAATATCAATTACTAATTTTTTTTAATAATCATTAATTTTATTCAAATCTAAAATATAATATCAATTTTATTTTACTGTTTGATTAAACTATCAAATTTAACGTACCAAATTTTTAGATTTAAGATTTTTTCATTAATTTTTGCTCTTTTACGCTTAATTTTCTTGCCATTTTTCCTGTTCCCAAAAACCTTATTCCTAATTCCACTTTTCAATTCTAAAATCTATTACTCCAAATATAGAAATATATTATTCTTTGATATTTTTTTTGCATGAAATAGAAAATTTTTAAATTTTCAAATTTTTCATATAACTAATTTATTGGTTCATTACATTCTAAAGTTTCATCACAATTAATTTGTTATAAATAAATTACAAATATGGATACTAATATTTAATCTATATATAAATCATAAATTTAAGCTGCTAATTTCTTCCATATATAAAATCTAGATTTCAGCTACTAATTTCTTTTAGTAATCATTAGTTTTATTCAAACCTAAAATATAATATCAATTTTATTTAATGTTTAATTAAACTACCAAATTTAACATACCAAATTTTTAGGTTTAAGATTTTTTCTTTAATTTTTGCTCTTCTATACACTTC
>CANXYI012283272.1:0-11653 GCA_948208565.1 Hura crepitans | reverse complement strand
CTTCTATCTAGAATAGGCCTAGTCTAATTTCACCTCAAACAAGATTTAAATGTTATAGGTTATTATTCTTGCATACACTTTAAATATGAGAGGTCATTAGGCCTAATTAGATCCGTAATTTAACCTATGCATCCCCTGATGATGCTAGTTAAGCCCACCTAGGAACAATTGCTAAGATCACTTGTTTGAGAGTAATAAAGTTGGTAGGTTTATTGCTTGTGGTTATCCTTATACACCTAATAGTATCTTGTTTTGTGTTTATACGCATGCTTAATATTGTAATGTACCTACTCTATGACATAAACTTCTTGCTTTTATGAAAACTTACACTTTGGAAGTATAAATTGCAGCATACTTATTCCTACATATCTCATTCATAACATAAGCTTTTTCTATACATCTATTAAGAATAAGTG
Source organism: Hura crepitans (assembly GCA_948208565.1). Classification (NCBI taxonomy): domain Eukaryota; kingdom Viridiplantae; phylum Streptophyta; class Magnoliopsida; order Malpighiales; family Euphorbiaceae; genus Hura; species Hura crepitans. The sequence goes on along the minus strand of CANXYI012283272.1, from coordinate 11,237 downwards.
CACTTCAAACTAGCACATGACACATTAACCATGTATTAATGATAACCATTTTGTAAAAGTTTATTAACTTCTTAATCAAACATCTTGTGAGCTCACTCATGCATTAACTATCTGTACCATGCATCCACACATATGCATGCATCATATTTATTCCTAAGACATCATTCATACATAAAGCACATGTTACATATCATGCATCATCTTAGATAAATCATGCATCATGACTAACCCTTTGTTTTGTAGCCATCATTGATCCATCTATAGCTTACCAAGAAGAGCAACCATGTTTGGAGAAGTAGTAATAAAAGCCATGCTAACAAAGATCCTTTAAGATATAGAGAAGAGAATGATATCTCCCATGACCAATGCCCTATCAAGTATATATGCTCATGAAGATAAATGCCAGCCTTCTACTACTAACAATAGTGGGAAAGAAATGGTTGATGAATAGGACAACCAGGTTTCCAACAAAGAAATACCATTAGTTAAGCCCAGTTATAATAGGGTTCCACCACCTAAGCATAAAGAGAACAATCATATTAAAGAGCTCAATGAAAAACTAAAAGCCATGAATTATCTAGTAACCGAGGGCAAAGACATCTACCTAGAAGACATCAATTAGAAGCCTAATCATGCCATTCCCCACAAGTTTAAAATGCCAAATTTGAACAAGTTCAATGGTACCTCTAACTCTAGAACACATCTAAAGCAAAATATAGTAGCAATGAGGTTTACCCATCTATTGGAACCACAAATAGTAAGCTTGTTTAGTATGTCTCTAACTGGACAAGCCCTAGATTGGTACTATAGTTTGGAAAAAAAGGTGAAAGTGAACTAGGAAGATTTGGCCTGTGCGTTTAATAGGCAATACTCAGATAATGCAATTATCGAGGTGACCCTTAAAGACTTGGAATTAGTTCAACAAAAACCCTATGATTCCTTCTCCGATTATTTAGATAGATGGGAAGCCAAGGTGCTAAAAATGAAGAACAAGCCTGACGATACTGACCAAGATGTTTATCAAGAATGCTAATAGCTATAAGAATGCTAATAGCTGCATGAATACCAGGCTCTCTACTAATGGCATTACCATATGGGAATAGCTCAAGGACATAGCTATCGATCTAGAACTAGCACTTTAAAGTAAAGGATTTAAGAAAAATGGGGAACCTACCTACCAAAATAATAATTTGGGCCAAGTCACTAATGTCAACATGGTTAGGACTCGCCATTTCTCCAAGTTGGGTAGACCTCTGTCTTGGTTCTTTAACAAGCTCATAAAAGAAGAAAAACTATAGCCATTAACACCTAAGTCATGGATTGATCCTCCTCCACCTAATCATAGATTGATCTATATTGTGCTTATCATTAAGGGACAGGCCATCTCACAGACAAGTGCACCACTCTTCACCATGCCATCCAAGATCTCATTGACACCAAGCAAAAACCTAATCTATAAGCTAAAAGCTTTCTTAATTAATCTTGTTTTCTTTTTTATTTAGTTCTGAGCTTTTGTAGTCTTTCCAATTATTTTTTCCTTTAATAAAATAAAATAATGAATTTACTTTCAGATGTTTTTATAAATATATTTTAACTTTAACATAGAAAGGGGAAAATCCATATCACGTTTTGCAAAGCATATCAACTTCAATTAAAGCTCTCTCCTGAAAGATAGATCAATGATCAATAGGCATCACTAGGAATCATGCACGACATTAGGGATTACTATGAATTATGCATAACGTTGGCATCATAGAAGTCACAACATGCATATACACACATCATACATACATCTGCTAGACATATGTTGTACAAGCACAACATTATCCTATGACTTTATGCTTCCATGCATGCTACTAAGGCTTAATCATGTATCATTGATCCATACATGCATCCACCTTGTATCACTATACCTAGAATAGGAGTAACATGTAAACCTCACCCATATATACATATATTCACATTTGGCATATTATACCTAGACATTAATAGGAATCACTCACATGCATTCATTTAGACCTCATCCATATCCATATGCATTTCTCATGCATATGAATAATTACCCTTGCATTATAATTAGGGTACACCATACATAGAATCACAATGCTTGAAACATGCATCATATCACTTTAACCATGTGTCATGCTAACTATAGGGATTATTCTTCACTCAAGCTCTTCTAAGGAAAAGGCCCACTCCCTTCCTTCTTTTAATACTTTTCACCACTAAAATGGTAACTAGGGCTAAAAACAAAGGCAAAAATTAGCTTTATGACTAGAGGCATGATGAACAAAGTGATGGCAGCATTAGAACGAAGGATGATAACACTCATAGAAGAAAAGATTTGAGAGAGGTTTGGTCTTAAAGTTTAAAAGTAAGGCAATTAGGGAAATCCAATAGACATAAAGTTAACTAAGGACGCAAGCAATGAACAAAGAACAAGGTCAAGAAAGATTCCTCACATATTTTCCCATCTAAATAAGCCCTTATCATCGATACTCAAAGAATTAAAAGAGGGAAACTTTCTTCAACCCTTAATTCCTGAACATCAATCCCCATCACTTCTACCTAACCATTGCCATGACATATATGGTGTTTATCATTAAAGGACTAGCCACCTAACTAACAACTACGAAGCCTTACATTAAGCTATCTAAGACCTCATAGACCATGGCATAATACCTAATCCTAAAGATCACCCATTAGCAGACCTTACTGCCATTCCTTAATTCTTTGAAAAGTAAGGTTCTATCTTCCTGATCTTCTATTTGCCACATTATAAGCTAACTATTGACCAACTGTAAGGTCGTGCCAATAAGGATATAAAAGGATTTAATAAAAATAGGACAAAATATCTTTGTTATCTTTTCTAGTTATTTTTTCCCATATGTTAGAATAATTAAGTTTTAATAAAACATTATTTTCTCTTTGTTCACCTCATTCATTACATAGCATGGTACTCTTGAAAGTGAGTTGAGAGATTTCAAAAAAATGAAAAAAAAAAGAAAAAGAAAATAGAACAAACATGATCAACTTAATCCATAAGTATCACAACAAGTTCATGATTGTCCTAAAAAATGGCTCACCATTGTTGCGTATAATTCTGAAGCTCAAAACTTGATCTTTCCTTGTGAGGCAAGAGAAATATCCCAAAATGTGAAATGAGAGAAAAAAGAAATAAAAAAAATTAGGGGTAATTAAACCCAAATGAATGCTTCTTTCCTTCAATCTTAAAAGAGGGACAAGTTCAGCAGGTTTTAAAGATCATAACACCAAATTCATTTTCTCCAAAAAGAGTTTTGTACAATCTAATCATTTTCTTTAAAGTCTAGGAGCTCATAGGAACCATTCTAAACAACAAACATTTTTAGGTTCTTACTCATATAAAAATCCAAAGTTTAGAAGGCTCTAATATGTCAAAACTCTGAAGCACATAAAAGTAAAAGGATTTATCTTAAGCCTAAAATAACCGAGCATTCTCTTTTTAATCATGGTTACCCTCATTCAAAAAAAAGAGTTTTCTAATTCTAGCTAGGCTGATTAATCAAGAAAATGAGCCTATAAAAAAGTTAGGGAAACTGAGATAAAATATTTAGCCAAGAAAATCTTCGAACTGGCTAATAATAGAGCTATCATCAATACTGTACTCCAAAAGGTCAAAAGGATAACATTCAACATACAGTAGAAGCATAAAGATCAAAACACTAAGAGCAAGAAACTAGCACCCATAGAAAGCTACTTATTAATCTAAAATGTTCTATCAACCTCCTATGATACGAGCTTTAAGACATGTCACTCCAAGTTCATAGTCTACAAAAGGGCATGAGCTTCAAAATATATCTAGCCATTTCAAAGGATACAAGTCAAGATCTAATTAATTGGAGATAGCATGGTCAAGTCCCAAGCCTTAACCAAATATGGATATGCTAAATTAAAAGAAAAAAAAGAAAAAAGAAGAAGATAAAGAAGCTCACAAGGTTGAAAACACGTAAAGGGCAACCTAAGCAAAAATTAGAGCATACCTCTTTAAAGGGCAATCTAGGCAGCACATAGAGGTAGAGGAAAAATATTTAGCTGAAAAATCTTTAAACCAGCTGATAACAAGGGTATCATACTTTACAATCACATATATTTGCATGCTTTATAACTTGGTCAACATAATCATTCACTCCTCACACATGTTTAAATGCTCTCTACAACGAATTGACACTTTGCCAAAACCTTTGCCTCACAATTGTCATGGTACACCTTCACTCAACCTACTTCTCTATGCCTTCGCCTTTATTTTCCTTAACCTTTTTATCACCCTAACTTGACCTATTTCTTCATAGCATATCTCATTCACATTACCCCAAACTAGCCTAACACTTCACACCTTTGACCTGAGTTTTCTATTATGAGTCTGAGGGGAAAATGATCTCAATAATAAAACATACACAAGCTCATACACCCATACATCCATTATAGGAAAAGATGCCCATTTTTCTGTACATACATTTGCCTTCATCATTCATCCATCATAAGAGATGATTCATTCGTTAATCATAAGAAAAGATGTATTCATCATTTAACATATATTGTTTTTTACCATTCATCCATCATAAGAAAGGATTAATTCATTCACTCATCTAAGAAAAGTTATATTCATCATATAGCTATCTGTACTTGTATTTATCATTCATTTATATTCCTAATTCATTTATAGGAGAATAAGCAAAAACACATGCACTAATATATTCATCAGCAATGCATTATTCATTTATTAGATAGTTAAAAGCATACCTCACCACATTCCTTCATATAGAGAAAATTGGGAACCAACGTGCATATCATTCATTCATTCATTCATCCATTCACCAGCATCGCTAAATTTATTCACCTATACCCATTCAAGTAAGCATCTAGTCAATAGATATGTATTTGTCCATTCATGATAAATTCACATCAAATTAATCAATCACCATATCCATTCACTAGAGTAAGCTCATCAACCACCTTCATGTTTTTATGCTCATTCATCTAAGATGGGATAAAGTGCATTCATTCATTCAAGAGAAAACTAGATCACTACATTCAATCACCATATGAATTCATATATCTGTACATGTATCATCTCATTTGCAAACTCACTACTTTTATCTTACATTAGTCACATACTTCAAGCACATAACATATATACACATGCATTATGCATAGAGTCTAACATATTCATCTAAAAGAATCAGGTACAAAAAATTCATTAAGTTTACATGTATTAGTGCAAACATGCATGCATTATCATTCATCATTTGGTATAAGCATCTTATCTAGACATCAGTTATATAGCTTACATAGCTTCAGAACATAAAGGATAAGTAACATAAATGTACACATCATCTAGGATAGAGTTACATTCATTCATACATCTTAGAAAAGATTCATTCATTTATCTAAGGACTAAGCACAAACTTACCCATACAGGACTCTACATTCATGTCAGTTCATATCAATTCACACATCCTCTAAGAGGTAAATTCATTCACACATCATAGAAAAGATTCATTCATTTATCTAAGAACTAAGCAAAAACTCACCCATGCAGGGCACTACAATCATGTTAGTCCATATCAATTCACATGTGCACATCTCTTAGTCACATAGTTCATACACATAAAATGCACACTCATATACATTTAGAAGAAAACCAAGTACACACATGCATTAGTATATTCATACAGAGAAAACTAGGTAATAAGTAGCCACATACATTTATCACTTCTATATACCTAGATACATTTAAAGCCTTTAACCCATGTATCAATCATACACTTACATCACACATAACACATGTGCATATGATGTCACACACATACTTGCGCGATATTGATGTCCTTAACACAAGATACACTTTAGATGATTTCTTTGAGCTTACAACTAGATTTAGTTTAGTCTATACTATTAAAAAAAATTTTAGATTCAATTCAGTTCGGTCAATTTTTAGCTTATCTAGACTTATTACTAGATTTGATTCAGTCAACTTTCAACTCTTTCTGACCTATCACTAGATTTAGTTTAGTTAATTTTCAATTCTTTTACACTCATCACCAAATTCAATTTAGTCAACTTTCAACTCTTTTAGACCCATCACCAAATTCAGTTCGATCAACTTTAGCCTTTTTAAACTTATCACTAGATTCGGTCCAGTCAACTTTTAGCTTTTTTAAGCTCATCACCAGATTTGGTTTGGTCCATTTATAACTTACAAACTTAAAGGTGAGCAAGTACCCATATTCGGCGTAGTTTTCTTTAATTTTAAATTCCTTTGAAGAAGCAAAGGTGCATTCAGATCTAGTTGGATTTTTAGTTCACCTGAAGATGAGCAAGCACTCATATTTAGTGTAGTTTATCTTTACAACATTAATCATTTTTTAAGAGAAGATATAATTTAGGTCTAGCTAGTTTTTGCTTTGATTTAGAGGCAAGCATCCATATTCAATGTAACTTCATTCTAGGTAAAGCATTACCTCAAATGATTATCTGAAACTCAAGTACTTTTATTGTCCACTATTGCTTTAGCATTTCACATAACACACTAAAGTGGGAGCAACTATAGATGCTTAGATTTTGGGTCTAGAATTTTCCTATGGATTTGGACTTTTGACCCGACCTAAAAGCTCACGGTGTAACCTAAATTGAAAAAAATAAGGATTTATGTCGATAGTAGAGAGCTTAGGTCAATAGGCCTAAGCCTAAAGCCCAACATTGATTCCAATAGATGTAGAGGGGCAAAGCCCCCATGGTGTGGAATCATTTACTTTTGGGACTATGATGATAGCCAAAGATAGGCATAAGAAACAAGGTAAGAGACCTAAAATCATGATCCGTACGGACCATCTTGATATAAGTCTGCATAAACTAACATAGAATCAGCCTAGAGAAATAGAGCCCATGGCCCATGGTCCACAAGACAAACCAAAGACATGATCAACTTAGACCTATGAAGCTTAAACTAAGGTCCACATGGACCTTACTATAACACCCTATCCTAGGGTCATTTTTTACAACTAATAGGGAGTGTTACCACATGAGTTTATCCCTAAACCTATGAGGTTATAATCTATTTAACTAATCTTGATAGTAGGATGAGTTAAGTCTAGCTATAAATTTCATCACTACAAGAGTAATGTATTCTTATGCAGATAACCTAAGTCGAAATTCTGGTAGCATGACAGCTGTCCGAAGGCTATTCTAAAAATTTTAACCTATAAAAAATACTTCTAGATCCATCCATCTATCCTATAATAACTATGTCCACCTCAAGACATATGGTCCTACATACCCATGTGATATTAAGTCTATCGCCCCTATGGCAACTCAAGGACACAACTAATCCATCTCAGCTAAGTGGAGTAGTTCCTAAGGTGGGTAAGACTAACCGATAGCTAATGTCTCGCATCATAAGCGTGATCATACAAATGGGTGTCATATTCCTAGATACATACTAGTTACACTCAAGTATAAGAATTTGGAATGTATCATTTCTATCACACACATATCCACATGTAGTTATGTTACATTAGTTCAAAGGATATTAATTGTCTATTAGCCTTATGACATATTGCAATCCTAGGCAAGACCTCTCAGCATTATATCCTGTGTCCTCCTCAGCATCCTTCCATAATCCACACATCAAACAAAAGCTATGTTAGTATGTTGTCTTAAAAAGGTGGCTACAATTGCCCTACTATGTTATCTTGGTTACAATTCAATTGTATACTTGAGCGCACATGAAATCATGGATTAACCTCACTTACAGACCATGAGTACTCTTTGTCCTAGAGGTATATCTCTGAGTACACCTTCCATCCTTTATTCTAAATTGTCTAGCATGCTCATAGCATATAAAGACTTATTACAAATGTATAAAGGTCATATTATTACTTAACATTATGCCTTTCTTAACAATCCATGCATGCATGTATCATGCACTAGTGATATGTATACATTTAGTTACTATTATATGTCAATTGTCACTTCTTATTAGAAAAACTTCATATTAATATCTTCTTCTTCAATGGGGTATGTGTGTGTGTATTATGCTATAGTTTGTGCATCTATTATTTGTAATCTTTTAATGGCTTATACCTATTTCATATCATGTTTCACATAATTGACTTTTACATGACTGGAACACTTAATATATTTCCACTAATTATTGTCTTAAGAATCAAACTATTTTCAAACCCTGATTATAACTTAGCAATATGCTTACATGTATGGAAAATGAATTTTCAATAATTCAATGAAGTTTTTATTTACCAATCTTGAGGTACACATTAACTATAACTTTTAGCAATTCTTATGCTTTAACTATTAAGCTTTCATGACATAAATAGGCAATGTAAGCCACACACTATACTAGTTGAATGTCTATGTTACTAACATCTTGTTTATGTATATATAAGGAATTGAAGACTCATTCTATCATACTTGTTATTGTCTATTTTTGCAACTGATAAGCATGGTATCTATAACTGGAATTTTACTATTGCACATTATAGACCATGGCCATGAATGCATGTATAACTAGATGTCATATTAAACAAATCATGCATGTATGTATATTGCTATGTTAATTAATTTTTGGTCATGTTAAAAGAGAGCCATAGGTAATATATAGGTAGAACTCTTACTAAGGAAGGATAGGTGGGAAAAGTTGATAAAAAGGCTAAAGCCATCAACAAAACTAATAGAGTTGTGGCCTTGGACAAGCAACTTATAAAAAGGCACCTCTGTGCCAAACTGATAATTGGTAAAGGGCATATCTGATGCCAAGTTGATAACTGATAAAAAGGCATATCTGATGCCTTGCATTACTACAACTCCCTATCATGGCATGCCAAGTCTATCATTTCCTCATTCTTGTAGGATCCTACCTACGCTCTATTAGATCTATTATAGTCTGTGCTTCTATTAATTCCCTTTAGCCTAAGTTGGTTGTTGTTATAAGATGCATAATCATTATAATGCCAACAGGTTCTATCTGGTATGTCTTTATAAGTCATGATCATGTACGTATTGTGAAGCATATTTCTTATTTCATAACTCATGTGTAATTAACTAATTTATCAAGACACATACATATAGTCCTTACTCGATGAATGATCACTTCACTTTCACAACATACTCACAAGGGTTATCATTTACACAAACTACCTTGATTACATGCATTTATTATCTTCTGGTGATAGTATCATTTTTACATTGCACATAATATTTATCCATGTCAAGCATTCACTGACATAGTAGGCCATACCTTTTGTACAAAAAAAGATGGGGCTTACTCACATGTTCAAATAACAAAGGAAAACACCCCAAGGATAAAAAAAAAAAAAAAACTTGAAATTTAGACAACTTCCCATACTTTCATGAAATACACACACACACACACATATATATATATATAAAGTCACACGTTACCCTTTTAATTTAAGATCCCCAATTTTGTCTCAATTCGCAGACATGAATATGGCTACTGGACATGTTACGACAATGTCTACCCCTTATATGGCACCATATATTTCCATAATAAGTGCATCATACCTAATATATAATCTAATTACCCCACATTTGAGTGCCTTAGCTTCTCTCCTCATATGTATTATGATTCATTATATCTTTAATGTAACACCCTTATCGGACCCCTGAAGGCTCCCGATAATAGGTGTACTTCTAGTCTGGACACCTGTCCTATTTATCCCTCATATATCAACATTCACAGGCCTTCAACCCCATATTCAGTTTCAATATAAAATTTAAATCACAGATCACACAAGTATTCATTCATTTAAGCCAACACTATTAATACAAATTTATAATTTAAATAGAGTACAAAACCACAGCAGCTTCTAAGCATGCTAGACACATAACCTATAGCTATTACATGAGTGCCACTACACATGATAAGGCAAATAAAAATTATCACCCATACTGATTCTGCTGCTACACTGCACCCATCTTAAGGCTATCCTATTATTCTTGTTTACCTACACACTAAAATATTGGTACGCTAAGTATGAAACTCAATGGTGAATTTAATTAATTAAAAGTATTTCTCACCTGTTACACATAAGTAGCTTCATATATCGATTTTATAGGTTTATGCATATGAAGGTTAAATAAAAATATATCTTCCTTTGTATTTAATTATCTATTATTATAATCTTTCAGTAATTTATTTACCTCCAGGACATTCAGGCAGTTTAGATAGCTATTTATCTCTTATTTTAAGTTTAATAGAGTATAATCACTAATAAAATTATGTACATTATATACTATCCTTCTAATGTATTTCCTAGACACACCTGTATCTACGTGTATTAATCTTAGTTACTTATTTCCTTTGGCTCACTTATATTTACTTTACTTATATTCAGGACCTTATATTCATTTGACTAGTTAATCCATTAAAAGTAATAATATTCAAGCTTATACTTAAGCCCTACTAGGTAGACTACACTTTAATACACTAGATCTAGAGGGAATAACTAATGCAATGGTCCTTATTTTGGACCTATGCCACTGTACCGGCTTATGTGCCATAATGGAGATTAGTCGTAGCCTCTCCAGATACAAGTGTTGTGTGACATAATAGAGATCAGCTCATAGGCCTCCCTAGCCACAAATAATCATATATAACTAGGTGACATGATAGAGATCAATCAGGAGGCCTCTCTAGCCATCAAATAATCACAAAGTCTGGGTGACATAATGGAGATTAGTCCGTAGACCTCTCCAGCCACCAATAAATGATCTCAAAGACTGGGTGATGTAATGGAGATCAGTCTATAGACCTCCCCAATCACTAGATAACTAGCAGCTGCTAATCCCTAAGTTGACCAATCAACCCATCCAGTGGGTGTCTACTAATGGGCCATAAATTCTCATTTTATGTCCATTCCTTCACTTATCATCTGTTTATAATATTCTTGACTCAAAAATAGACAATTGTTAACTTTATTTGACTGTTTACTCTTAGTCCAGATAGTTACAAGCTAGTCATCTAAATTTTCCATTCAATTTATTACTAATCATCATATAATAATACTTAAAAGTGGTTAACAGTCAAGTACAATTTTATTCTCACAGTTGAAAATTGACCTGAATAGCTACAGGTCATATTTGGTCCTGCCGGATAATTTAAGTCTATTTTTGTAAGTTTAACTTAAATTTAACTCATAAATATGTTCAGGGCTATT
>CANXYI012283150.1:0-13681 GCA_948208565.1 Hura crepitans | reverse complement strand
TAGGTGCAGCTATCGAGGTCTAAAATGTGGGCCACTGCACAGGATAGTTCCCTTTATTCGACGTCTTAAAGTGTTTTCTATCTGTTATGGGCCTAAAATATAATGAACTGGATTGTGAATTAAATATATAGACTTGGACTTAATAGAAGAACTGGATATAATCAGATAGAGCAAGTGGCATTTAGGCTAATGTGTTGCATGATACATATGTGTGCTTGTATTGTGACATATTGTATTTTGTCTATTCCACCACTGAGTTTATACTTAGTGCGTTGATGTTTTAATGCACAGGCTATAGATTTGGGGTCAATCAACTTTAGTCAGCACTAGTGTAGCTACTCTAGAGTCCTCTGGGTATATTTTTGACTCTCTTTTGTTCTATTGTAGATAAGCACTCATGTATAGTAGTTGTAATGTGGGAGACAGGTGTAAAGTACATAACTGAGTTAGTAACATCATATATTTGTATAAACCTGATCTTATATATATAAAATGCATGTTTATATTCGTGTGTCTGTGGGTCTGAGACCTTGTGTTTTGTTATGTGTGCTGATGTTTGATGATGTTCTGAGGGACCAGAAGGGTCCAAGAGTAAGCGTTGGGTTGAAGATTATTTTAAAAGTGCTTTTGGTACAAGAATATTTTGGGATTTGTCACCCGAGTAGCTGTTATGCTGCTCAATTTTCTATGAATGTCTAATTGTTGTAATCTAGAGTTTTAACAGTTCAAAATAGGTAGTAGTAAAAGGATAATTAGATAGAAATACCAAAATAATAAGCTAGGTCAAAGTTGGTCAAAGTTGTGTAAGTGTTAAACGAAAGGTCCTTGGAGAAATCTAAGGATAGGTGACCTTATAGAAAGTAGCGCTCTTTGCCTATTTCCTTTAGGGATGGGTAGGGGGTGTTACAGCTTTTGTATGACTTGACTGGCATAATTAAATTGATGAACCACATACAAGAGTAAATTAAACAAGTTATGAGATAATGAATATTAAGTAATAAGATAGGTTAATAAATGATAGAAGTATATTATCTGAAATTGCATGATTATTTGGTTTGGTTAATGTGTGCATACTTCATGACTATATGTGTGGCACAAATATATTACATTAAATTCACCACTGAGTTTATACTCAGTGTGTCAGAGTTTTGATACGTAGGTTGTAGATTGTAAAGCTGTCCAGCTCAGTGTTTGCAATGTAGCTGATCAACCTTTGAGGGTAAAATTCATGTATGTTTTTATCTGTATAGAGGTAGGGCACTCATTTATATAGGGTGTTGGGCTTGAGGGTTAAATTGGCTAGATATGTATTTTGAAATACGATGATCTATAAATTATGAACTAGAACTGCTTAATGCATGTATATATGTCTATATGTCTATATATTTGCATGCTTTAAATGATGTGGGTCTGATACCTTATGTTGTTTGTGACTATGTATGATGAGACTGGAGGACAAGATAGGTCTAGGTGTCGGATGAAATGATGGTAATTGATATAGAAGTGTTTTTAACAGGTTTAAAATTTTGATTTTTCATCCGGATAGCCGTTGTGCTGCCTAAATTTCTGTAAATTGCATTACTATCCTATAAAGTGGTTTTATTAGATCATTGTAGTCAATATAAGGATAACATAAGGTAATAACAAAGAAATATCTAGAATACATTATCGGGGTAGTTGGAGGTACAAGTGTTAAGTGAATGACGGCTGGGGTAGAAATAGGATGGGTGACCTACGAGAAGTAGCATCTCCTATTAGGTTCCTTCAAGGATTGAGTAGGGGGTGTTACAACTGGGAGGTAGCATTAATATTATGGTGCAATTTGAGAAGCATTTGAGGTCATATAGGTGGTTAAAAATAATAAAAAAATAAGGTCTAAATTACATTCTATGCAAATAGTAAATCATTCAGGGTTGAATGAAAAAATTTAGAAATGTATTTAGAAAATTCAGAAATTGGCATATCCTAATACTCAAATAATCTGAGGAATATGAAAATCATGTTACTCAACTTTTTACAACATGGGAACTATTAGAAAAAAAATTAGGAAATAAATTCTAGAAAAAATGGTGGAATATTTGGTGTAAGGAGTAAAATGGGCCATTGGATCAAATAGCAGCAAGGAAGATCATGGCCATCCAAGTGTAAGGGAGAATAATTCAGGTGAAAAATGATTAAATGATATTTTGAAGATAATTACACATGGATTAAATGTCACTGTCCATATGTAAAAGTCTTCTTTTAATCATAAACATTCGTCCCACATGTAAATACATAAAAATTAATATTATATTCATTTTGTTTTTAGCTAGCTTCTCCCTCCCTAAAACCTCTCCGTGGTCAAAATTCTTAATTCTTTCCTCCACCCAATTTTAGACCTTATTATACCAAATAATTATTAAATGTTATAATTGAGAGGTTATTCTATTATCCTATCATTTAGCTACTTAAAATTCTACAGGAAGAGAAGGATTTTGGAGGAAGAAAATAAGTTAAAGAATGAGTGTTTAAAGGTCAAATGGAAGTGGTAAGTTGGTTTTTCAATTGGATTAATTAGATGATATAATTAGAATAGGCATTCTTGGCATAGTGAACCATATGTAGAATGAAAAATAAGTAGCTTAAATTAATGGCACTTAAATGCATACGAGGTGAAAAAAATTTAAATATATATACTATGAAGGACATAGGTAACATTGTTACATGAATTATGAGAAAGGTATATTTATGGTAACAAGAAGGAAAACTTAAGGTATATTTATAGTAACAAGAAGGAAAACTACGAAAAAAATGAGATTAAGGAATTAGTGGAATAATTAAGGAATGAAAAATGTAGGATGTGGTATAAAATAATAGGTAAACATTACAGGTAAAAGGGAAAACAAGAAATATGCATATAGAAAATTTATATAGTAATTACATCAATAAAAAGGGAATGGTATAGGTTAATTAAGTAAGTATAATAATGAAGTTAATTAAATGAATATGCAATTGATGAAATAAATGAATATTCAAGTGAGAAGTACAAATAAAAATTGTATAAGCATATAAAAATAATTGTATAATTCAATTAAAATATGATAAAGGTTTTAAGAAGAAAATAAGTAAATAGGAATATGTGTACTTATTAAAAATAAGAGGTTAACTATATAAGTAAGTAAATAAGATGATACACATAAATAGATCTAAAATTTGTATTTAATAAGAATTATATATATATATGGAGACATACATATAAATGTAATGAAATAGTTAGTGGAATGAAAGTAAATATAGTTAAAAATAATAAAGGGATATTTGGAAAATTATTAAGTAAAACAAAGCAAAATTAAAAAAATAAAAAGGCATTTAAAAATCATTATGAAATTAATTAATATAAGTGGTATGCCTTAAAGAATAGGCATATAAAATATAATTACAAGAATTCAAGTAAGTAAAAGTAATTAAATAAAATAAATTAAGTAGATTATATATATGAAATATAAATACTAATTGTGTAAAATAATAAGTTAAATACAAATATAATCATTATAAATTATAGTCTCAAAAATAGTATAGATAGTGAAAATTTAAGAAAAATGGTATGTGAATTATAAATGATAAAGAATTAATATGTAAATTTTTAAACATTATTGATGAAAGAAATGTATGGTGATAATAAATAGTAAAGCAAAAAGATGTGTATATTAAAAAGAGAAAAGTAATGGGAAATTAAGGAAAGTTCAAGTCATGGATTGGAAAGGGTAAAACATGATAAAGATGTGTATGTTACAAATAATGTAATTATGTTGTGAATTTAATCATTCTTAAGTATAGATAAATTATTGGAAAAATTGGCTATGATTAACATTTATGAAATTTATCCGTTCACATGATTGAAATATGATGCTATAACTTTTTATGATCATGAATTTAATTTTTTATGATGAATAAATGGATTGGAATGAATCAAAAGGGAAACATAATAAGAAAAAGGTAAATAGATTGGAATGAATGGAAAGATAAACATAAAGAGAAATAAGAAAAGCCCATATGAGCTAGACAACTTACCTGATAGGTTAGCCAGTCAACTAGAGATAGATATCAACTGCCAGGGTACTTCAATGCCATTTCATGCTAGTGTAGCAGTAGTAAGGTCTAGTAAGGCCATTGCACAATTATATATTTAACACTAGTGCAAGAGTTGGTAAGGTCTAATAGGGCTACTACACATCTATGTATTTAATGCTAGTGCAACAACTAATAAGGTATAATAAGGCATTTCACATTTATATATATATTTAACACTGGTGTAGCAGCCGGTAAGATCTAGTAAGGCTATTGCACATCTATATTTATATTTAACATGGGTTTATAGTTGCCAGTAAGGTCCAATTGTGTCACTGCACATCTATATGTATAATTCAAGTGCAGCTGCCGTAAGGTCCAAAATATGGGCCATTACATATACATTAGTATACTGCATGTGTAGCCACCAGTAAGGTCCAAAATGTGAGCCACTGCACTATTAGTGAGTCCCATAGTGTCAATATCATGTTATTCACTGATGAGGTGTTGTCTACCAAATATGGGCTAAGCCAAATAAATAATGTTTAAAAACAGTGGAACATTAAGAAAAGGAACTTGGAAAATAAAGATGACCTCTCGAATAACGTATTATACTAAATAAGCTATAAGAATTAACTGGCAATATACATATGGAATTCAGGGAATATAATAATATAGAGGAAGCATAATTTGGAAAAAGTAAGTATAAACATGAAAACCATGTTATGAATAAAGAAAGATACGAACTTATATAAGTATTGATAATATGAGAGTGATATCACAACGCTAAAAATACTAAGGTAAAGGAGGTATGTTTGAAATATGTATATATAATAGAATATGAAAAACATAGTTACGAAAGGAAAGAAATATACAAGAATATATGTGAGTTAATAATTAGTAATGGTATAACATAGCATAATATGTTAAGACACACAAGGTTAATGAATATGTAAACATGCAAAAGTACCTAGACATATGAAAGATGAACAAGGAACCCTTAAAATAGAAAGGGAAATGTACATGGAAAATTCAATATGACATAAAGTATAAGTTTCATAATATTAGAATACACATTAAGCAATTATACTCAACACATTGGCTTTTACTAATGTGTAGGTTGATGATTGGACCAGGTGAGGTCATAGATCAAGTCATCACAATGTCAGAAGCTTATGTAATAGTTGAACAGGTAAGAAGTGGTCATCACAAGCATCTTTGTTTACAGAAACATGCTTGTATTATTGATTTAGTGTTATATGTAAAATATATGTAAATGGTTAATCACTTTAAATTGTTTTAACTCTATTTTGAAATATGTAAATGACAATTATACTAAATGGAATTTATATATTAATAATGTTGTTATTATAATTAAATGTAGTATGTATGTTATTTATTGAGAAAGTCTAAATTGGCATGTAAGGTTTTATTAAAAGATTACACAAAGATAACTAAATACTAGTACAAATGGCAAGATAAGGAAATGAAAATCAAATTAGACATATAGCATCTTATGCCTGAACTGACTTATCGATTGGGTATAAGGCTGCTACAATTGTCCTTATATTGGAGTCTTGAAACCTCACTAATGTATTAACTATCCATACAGACATACCATGCATCCACACATGCATACATCATACATAGTATACTAGGAATAAGCACAACATGTATCATGCACTATCTTAAATAAATCATGCATCATGACTAATCCTTTATTTTATCAAGCCACCATTGATCTAACTACCAAGACAAGCAAACATGTTAGGAAACAAAATAGTAACAAAAGCCATACTAACTGAGGTTCTTCATGACTAATGGACTATTAAATATGCAAACTAAAGGAGATTAGGATCAAACTTTAAACTAAGGGAGGAATGTGGATAATGAAAAAGATGATCAAATTTTTGATGAAGAGGTTACATATATCAAGACTATGTATAATAGGGTTCTGCCACCTAAGATGATAAAAAAGACCCTATCAAAGAGTTCAATGAAAATTTGAAGGCCATGAGTTGTTTGGTGATGAGGGGAAAAGAAATTTACCTAGAAGACAATAGCTTGAGGCCATACATGCTATGCCTCACAAGTCTAAAATGCTAGATTTAGGCAAGTTTGATGGTGTTTCTAACTTGATGACTCATTTGAAGCATTCTATAGTAGCCATGAGGTTTAGTCATTTCTCAGAAGCTTAGATAATGAGCTTGTTTAGCATATCTCTAATGGGATAAGCCTTAGATTGGTACCACAACTTGGAAAAGAAAGTAAAAGAGAATTAGGAAGATTTGGCTTGTGCATTCAATAAGCAATACTCAAATAATGCAATCACCGAGATAACCTTCAAAGATTTAGAACTGGTATGCCAAAAACCCAAAATGATAGAGGCTAAAGTGCTTAAAATGAGAAACAAGCTTGATGACATTGACCAGATTAAGATGTTTATCAAGAATACTGATAATTACATGAACACTAGGCTCTTTGCTAAAGGCATTACCATGTGGGAGTGACTTAAAGACATAGTTGTTAACCTTGAACTAGCATTTCAAAATAAAGATCTCAAGAAGAGTAGGGAAGTCACCTATTAAAATAATAATTCTAGCTAACTCATAAGTGTTAACACAGTTAGGACTCACCACTTCTCCAAATTTGGTAGGCCTTTGTCTTGGTGCTTAAATAAGCTCATGAAATAAGGAAAACCTCAACCATTTGCACCTAAGACTCAAATTGATCCACCCTCACCTAATCATAGATTTGATCTATATTGTGCCCACTATCAAGTGATAGGCCAACTCACAAATAAGTGTGCCACTCTTCATCACATTATTCAAGATCTCATTGATGCTAAGTTGATACTTGATCCAGAATACCAAAGCTCTACCAATTAATCTCACTTCTTTTTAGTTTTAAGCTTTTGTAATATTTTCACTTCTCTTTTTATAAAATAAAATGATGAATTTACTTTCAGATGTTGATATTGATACATTTAAGCTTAAAATAAGAAATCTTGAGGAGTACACTTTGCAAAAGAGATCGACCCCAATTTAGAAGATAGATTAATGATTAATAGGCATCACTAATAATCATGCATAACATTGGGCACCACTAGGAGTCACATATAACATTAGGCATCAATAAGAGGCATGCATGACATGAAACATACATAATACACATCAAATACATATAGCTTATATCATCTATGCTTCATACATAAGCCTTTATCCATGTATCAACTAAGCATACCTTTATAGGCATGCACCATACTAACTCTTAATGTTTTCATAAGTTGTACATGACAAACATGCACTAAGAATCGTCTAAAACATGACATGCACCTTGCATCATGCACCATCTTATATACATGTAAATACATAATATTATCTTATAACTTCATGATTTCTTACATACTACATAGGCTTAAGCATGCATCATACATCCATACCATAACCAAGCACACATACACTTAGTTTATACATACACTTAGCGAGCTATACCTAGGCATTACCATACATTATTTATTCTATATACTTTAATCACCTTGTATTATCTTACCTAGTGTAGGTGTAACATACATTCATTTATTAACCTAGTATGGAAACCTTATTCATATCATCATGCATTTGCATTGTAGAAGTTATGTTACACACATTACCTAAGTCTAAACTCATCATGCACACATCACATGTATATAATAAAGTCATCACTAAACCTTTAATTTCACACCTACCATCCATCATACTTAGAGTACAACATGTATAGATAAGATTATCCTTATCAATTAGACATGCAAGCACCATAATGATTGAAACATGCATCATAGCATATTCTATAGAGATAGTAACCATGCGTCATACTAACTATAGAGATTACTCTTCACTCAAGCTCTTTAAAGGAAAATATTTTTTCCCTTATTTCTTTCAATATTCTTCACCACCAAAATGGCAACTAGGCTTGAGGCTAAAGGCAAAAGTCAATTTGTAACTAGAGGCATTATAAAGTCAATGGAAGAATTAGAATAAAGAATAATGATATTTATAAAGATAAATGTTCAAGAGAAGTTTGGACCAATAGCCCAATAGTAAGATGCTCTAAAAAATATGGTTAAGGAGGACTAAATTAAGGGGGCAAACAATAACCAAGGAACCAACATAGCAAGCATCACCATAAACTTTCATACCTAAACATGTCTTTATCAATAATGTTCAAAGAATTAAGGGAGAAAAACCTATTTCAACCATTAATACTCAAGCATCAATCCACACCAGTTCCACCAAACCATCGTCACAATTTATACTATGCTTATGACCAAATAACTAGCTACCTTACTAATAGTTGCAAAGCCCTTCACGTGCCATTTAAGACTACATAGACCATGGTGTAATACCCAATTGTAAAAAAGACTTGTTATAAGATCTCGCAGTGGTACCTCAATGCCATGAGAAGTAAGGTTCTCTTTTCCTAACTTTTAGCTTTTTGCTTAAACCTAATGATATCTAAAACCATGCCAATCAAGGATATAGAAGAATTCAACAAAGATTAGGCTGGGAATTATTTTTTATTAGTTTCTTGTTTGCTCTATTCGAACAATTATTCTTTAATAAAATGTTATTTTTTGCATCACATTTATTGCATAGCATGGTACTCTTGAAAGTGAGTGAAAGAAGAAAAATCATTCAGCTTAATCCACATACACCATGATTCCTAAAAGAATGGCTCACTATTTTTGCATATAATTTCGAAGCTTAAGACTTGATCTTTCTTTGTAAGGCATGAGAAATATCACTAAAGGTGAGATAAGAGATAAAAGAAAAAATCATTTTAGGGCAAATAAAACTAGTCGAATGCTTAAAAAAGTCATTAAATTTCATCTACTCATTGAAAGCTAAAAATCTAAGAATATTGTGTAAAAATCTGATCATCTTCTTTGAGCTTGAAAGCTTATGGGAACATTTTAAACACTAAGCATTTTAAACTTTTTCTTCTTCATTCATTCTCATATAAAAATCCTTATTTAGTAGACTCCAAATGTTAAAAGTCTAAGATTATCATTTTTTTACTAAAAAAAATCCAAACATTTCCGTTAAGATCACTATGACCTTTTGAACATCTTAAACTTTTCTTCTGGTTCTTTTCCATACTCTAAAAGGTTAAAACTCCAAGTTCAGTAGAAAGCCCACAAGAACAAAAAGATTTAACTATGGTTGCTCTCATTCACAAAATTTCCTTTTTTTTATCTAAAATAATTCCCATTAAGCCTATCAACTAAGAGTCTGAGCCTAGGCAAAAGTTAGGGAAACTTGAGAGAAAATATTTAGATAGAAAATCTTTACACTAGCTAATAATAGAGATCATCAATACAGTACCTAGAAAGTTCAGAAGGATAATATTTAATATGCAATTGAAGCACCAAGATTTAAGACACTAGGGGGCACAAAGCTAGCACTCACACAAGTTATCTATCAATTTGAGAAGCCCTCTTAAGCTCTTCACAACATATACCTTAAAGCCATAATATTTCAAATTATCCTTTTAAAAACTCTATACACTTCAACCCATGCCAAATAGAATTTCATGAACTTCAAGCCATGTCGAAACTGTAAGCTTAAATCCCAAATAATGAGTTTTAAGCACAAAAACATAGATAAGCTAAATTCCAAAAAAAAAAAAAAGAATAGCTCGCTAGGCTAAAAACTTGTAAGGGCAGCCTAGGCAAAAAATTAGAGGACACCTTGCTAGATCAAAAATCTACAAAGGGGGGTCTAGGAAAAAAATTAGAGGTCGGGAGAAAATATTTAATTGGAAAATCCTCAGACCAACTAATAACAAGGCTATCATCTTATGCAATCCCATCATTTGGTTAATGTAATTAGTCATTTTATGGCAAAATCCTCTACTTAACAAGTAAATGTTTTGCTAAAATCCTAGGTCTTGCCACCTTTATGGCATATTTCACTCAACCTACTTCTCTCTACCTTTATAGCACACTTTATTCCTCAGCTTTCACATTACCCCAACCTAACCTACTTCTTTATACCTTCACTTTCATCCCAGTCTTTCCTATGATGAGTCTGAGGGAAGAATAATCTCAATATGAAGCCTCCTGTCTAAACATGCATTAGATTCATTCAAGGAAAACCTATATTTGCTTGTATATTCACATTAGCATAAGTTTAGAAAAGTTAAACACACACTTGTATCAGTGTTAACACATTCATTTATCTAGGAAAAATATATTCATCATTCATATAGGAAAAGATATATTTTAAATTCGTTATTCCTCTATGCATGAGTTTATTCAATCACCACATTCCTTCATTTAGAGAAAATTAGGAACTAACATGCATATCATTCATTCAATAGTATCACTAAATTTAGGCAAACATTTTTTTGCTCACATCTAATCACTTAATCACCATATTCATTCACGAGGGTCAGCTTATTCACAATACATACATACACATATGCTTTTGTTCGTCCACAAACTTACATTTATTAAGTAGCAAAATTATACCATGTTTGTTAGCGATTGTTCACTCATTAGCTCATTTACAATGCATCGGTTCATTCACATCTATTTAGTATGCATAAGCATGTATTAGCTTAAACACGCATGTATTATCATTAGCATATTTATCATTCAGCATGAGCATCTTATTCAAGCATCAGTTATATAGCTCACATAGCTTAGGCACATAAAAGACACATAACATGCACGTACATATAGGATTAATCATTTAGGATAAAGTTACATCCATCATTCATTCATCTAGAGAAAATTAGGCATAAACTTGCCCATTAGGTAGCCAAACATGTAGGGAAGGTATTAAGCACCCCATATTGCATTTTTTTAGGGGAAGACCTAATGTTCCAAACTTTAATCACTTTTGTTTCTTATTCTTATGGTTTTTAATAGCTAACCTATTATATATATGATGAAAATTTATTTATAGAATTATGGTAAAAATTTCTATATTTATATTTTAATTAATTTAAATTACGAAATCTTTTTTTTTTGTTTTTTTTTCTATGGGGAGAGACCAAAATGCCTTTGACTTCCTTTTAAGATTTTTATCTCCCTAAGGCTAAAAGTGTCTTTTGTCCCTATATAAATCCTTTTTCTTCTTTCTCATTTCATCCGTCAGCTTCTCAATCCCTCTTTTCCTACTTTTGCTTCTTGATTTTTAACCCATTTACTTTCAGATCTAAATTTCTTCAAATATAATATCCATCTTACGGAAATATATAATCATAAAGGCTAGATCTACCATTGTTCATGGTGTCCAGCCTTAGATCCCTTGAGATTGGGAGACAATCCTCATCAGCTTACACTGCGGTAACAATTGTTTGCTCAAACGAGTTAATGCCAGTGAGCGCTTAGCACAGATCTGGTTGCTGAGCAGCCCTCGATTCCTCTTAGCAACATTGCTCCTATGTATAGTGCAAGCAAGTGCTTAGTGCAGATCCAGACATTGTGCCCCCTTTTTCTTCCACTCTACTTCCTATTTGTTGTTGCTGAAAGAGCTTGACGACTCTCATTAGAAATCATTTCCATGCAACCGGTTGCACTTGGGCGACTTGCAGATCTAAGCACTTCGCTATCCTTTTTGAAATAAAAGCAACCCGAATCACTTATCCTTCTCTGTTGTGGCCTTGGATTCGAGGCTTAGAGTTTAGAAACTCTAATGTACATTTTTCTCTTAGGCAAAGAGGGGAAATAGAGACATTTTGCTGCTTCCTTCAGCTGCTGCATTTTAAGGAGAGGTATTTGTTTTTTTCAGTTTTCATCACACTAATAGATTTTTTTCATTGTTTTCTTTAATTTTTCCTCATTTTCCATTGTTTTTATCTCATACCCTTGCTATTTGTTTGAGTGAGATATGTTGTAACAGCGATAACTTAATTGTTTGTTCGAGCGAGACCTGCTGCGACAACGGTTTTTTTTTTCAGATGAGCGCTGAAAAGGGTTTCATGAGAGTGGGTTCAATCACTGTAGAAAAACTATGAAGATAAGTCACTCCCCCCTTTTTACGTTTTCTGTTCTAAGTATCAATTTTTCTAGAAGTTCTATAATCTGTTTTTGATTCATTAGCTTATGATCTTACCCCTGTTTTTTCATATTTTTATTTAAAGGCAAGGCTGATTTACTGATATATTTTAACTTTGTTATTATTTTTTACTCTCACATTATAGATGGTAAAAACTACTTAGTGTTATTTTTCATGTCCCCTAAAGATTTTTCCTTTATGGCCACGAATACATTAGGCTTAAAAATTTCCTTCTGAAAACCTATTATTTTATGCATATTTATTAATTCACTATACATCTAAATTTCTTGATCCTTATTACTAACTCTGGTGCTTACATTAAATACTTGTATATTTCTAAGACTTTATTATCGGTTCTATTTTTTGCTTTATTTTTTCTGTGACACATTCTTGTTATTATCATGGTCTCTACTGGTCTTTTACTCTTATGTTGATATTCGTGAATCAAATGAGGGCATCACAAAGTGGATGACCTTTTAATTGGAAGGGTATTACTTCTTTGGTTCAAAGGGAGAGGAATACTCTGTTAGGCTGCTAATCTAAGTCACCCTCTTCAAATTTTATTTTTCTTCTTATCTTTTTTTTAAACTATGTGCTTGAGTTGATGTGCTGGTAGAGGACTTAGGTTTTATTGTATGCTCAGTTTGTTTACCTTTTAATGATTTATGAAACTGATATGCCTAGACCTTATTACCACCCCCTCTTTCAATATTTTTTAAGATATGCTATCTTTTCTTTGAATTATCTTTGATCTCACATGATTTAGCTGATGTGTTTAATTTTAACTACTAGAATTTATTGGCTTTCACAAATTAGTCTTCTTTTTTGAATTTTTCTTTTTTTAAAAAAATTTTACTTTTATTTTACTCATGCAACCTTTGCTTTTCCAAAATATACTGATTCTTAATTGTTTTGTCCTAAAAGAACCTTCCCTTTTTTTTATTGGGTCCTATAATGATGAAGGGGAAAATGAATATATTATTTTGGCTTAGTCATAGATACTCATTATCCTTTTAGAATGTTAGGTAGCATTTGCCTGAATAGGCTTTACTGATGCTGGAGTTATAGGTGACCTAAGCATCCTGTATTTTCAATCTTATTAGATCTGCAATAGGATTAATCTTTAGTTTATAATATGATTAGTTACCCCTCTAATATCCTTAGCCTATTCATAAATAGTTGCCCATTTTAAAGGGATACTTATCTAGACTAAACTAAAATTAATAGGATGTATACTATGAATCTAAGGACCTTATTTGTGTAAAAAGTTTGCAATTTAATCCAGATTATAAATTTTTTCATATCATTTTTTACCAACCCAAGCTTTTATATAAATCAAAACTAGCTTCTATAAAAGCACTTTGAGAATTATGCTTATTGTTTAAACAAAGATTTTTAGTGAACTGACTCCCTTGAATGTGCTGAAGTCATAACTGACTTCACCACATTCAAGAGGAAATCATAGATAAACAAGATAAAGATAGAGAGATATAGCTGGCTTCCTTTGCTGATTTTTGACTTCCTCTATTAGTGGATGTTCTTCTTCTTGATGATTCCTTCCTTTCATCTTTGTAACTGCTACTGCTCTT
>CANXYI012283048.1:0-12910 GCA_948208565.1 Hura crepitans | reverse complement strand
TAAAAAAAAAAAAACAAGAATTATTTTTTCTATAACAAACATGGCCATTTTGAGAAAGAATGCAAATTTCAATAAGAAGTTAAAAATGGAGAGAAATTCTAGATAGAATAAGAAAAATAGTCATCTCCATCAGAAACTGTTGCTATGATTGCAAATTTAAATATTGGCATGAGTACAGAATGCAATATGGCAACCAATAAAAAATTTATAGATTATTGGTATAATTCTGGTGCAACAATTCACATCTGCAACAACATAAATTTTTTCAAGCATTATGAAGTCACATCAAGTGATGTAAAGGTGTTGATGGGGAATAATAATACTGCCAAGGTCCTTGGAAAATGAATTCTGAAATTGTTTTCCACTTTTGTAAAGAAATTAATTTTAACAAATTTATTTCATGTTCCAAATGTTAGAAAGAATATAATTTTTTCCAATTTATTGTATAAGAAAGGCTTTAAAGTTGTGATAGAGACAAAAAAAAGTTATTTTATCAAAAGAATGGTGTATTTGTTGGACAACGTTACTCTAATTTGATGATATGTTCAAATTCAGTATTAATAAAGTTGATATTTCTGCTTATATGTTTGAGTCATCTTGTGATTTATGGCATGCTATATTATCACATATTAATTTTAAATCAATTAAGTTTATATCTAAGCATGAGTTGATTTCCAATGTCAAATATGCATGCAAGCTAAGATGACCAATAAACCATTTTCAAGTATTTAAAGATCAATGGAGTTGCTTAAACTTGTGTTTTTTGATATTTGTGAATTAAATGATCATTCAACTAGAGGCGGTAATAGATATTTTATTAGTTTTATAGATGATCATTTTATATTTACTTATGTTTATTTAATGAGAACAAAAGATCAAACTTTTAACATATTTAAGAGTTACAAAGCAGTAATAGAAAATCAATTAGAAAAGAAAATTAAAATTTTAATAAATGATCAAAGAGTAGTTGAATATTTTTCTAATGATTTTTTTTTTTGTATTTTGTGAAGGACATGGATTGATTCACTAAGTAAGTGCATATTAATAGAATATTGGTGGAACAGTCCGAAAATTCCAACTTTCGTGAATAGCACTTCTTGGGATGAATAGTATTTTTCGAAACTCAAGTCACACTAATTGGACTAATGAGAAGTATTAGTCATAAAATAATTTTGGACAAAGTTTGAAGCAAATCCGAAATTATTTGGATGGTTAAAAACACAAAATAAGATCTTATGGCAGTGTCCTATAAATAGTGCCATAGGCAAAGCTGAACCGTAAAATAAGTTAATTTGTGCTCAAAATTGTAATGACCTAAAAATCTCGACTTTTGTGAATAGTACTTCTTAGGATGAATATTATTTCTCAAAACTCGAGTCACACTAATTAGATCAACAAGAAGTATTAATCATAAAATAATTTTAAGTAAAGTTTGAAACCAATCCAAAGTCATTTGGATGGTTAAAAATGCAAACAAAGATTTTACGACAGTATCACTTGAATAGTGAACTAGTTTTAGCTGAAACTGTAAAATATTTAATTTTTTCTCAAAAAATTTTGGGATTGATACAACCTGATACTTAAAAATTTCAAACAGTCCAATGACATTGGAATCAAAATTTTTAAACATCGGGAAGTATTTTTACAAAATCAGGTTAAGTTTATTTATTACATTTTTATATGATTTTCAAGCTTTTTGAACACGAATTTTTGCAGGGTTCAAGAATAATATTTCAAAATATTATTAAACTTTTAAGAGGTGAAAATTGAGAGTTATATGGTGGAAAAAGAAATTTTTAGGGGTTTTTAAAGGGGAATAAATATGGGCCATTAATCTTTTTTTTTTGGGTTAATCTAAGCCTCTCATTGGGCATATCAAAGAGGAGTGTTAGGGGCTAGAATTCATTGTTCACTCTAGTCCCACTCCCCCTCTCCTTTCTCTATGCCATTTTTTTCTTTCTTCACCTCTCCCTTTCTTTTCTTTTCTTCCTCTAAAATCTTCCATTTAATTCATGATCTAAACTTATAAGACCACCTTTCATGACCTCTAGTGCATGATTGTAGCTTGGGATGCAAAGAAAAATAAGAGATTTTGTGGTTTTTGTATTTCGATGAATAGTAATCAACTTTCGATCGGGTAAGTATTTTCGCAAACCAACATTTTTTCTAAACTTTATAGGTGCCCAAGAGTATGTTTCTAGGCTTGTTTTAATTTTTGGAAATATATTTGATTTTTTATGAATTTTCTAAGTTGAGCTTGTTTGAATTCATAGACAAAAACGCAACCCGAGCATCTAAGGGAAAAGTGAAGGTCCAGGCAAACTTCGAAATCGTATTACGACCTATTTTGGTATGTGTGTTCACCTTAATATATGGTTTAAGCAATTGATTGAGCATTTATGGTGATTTATACATTATGGAACATTAAATATGATGTAGTAAATGTGATGTGTGATGGAAACTTGTATGGTATGATATGTTTGTGTGATTATGAGCATGATGTATATTGGAATGGATGAGAAATGGTGATGGCATGTAGAGGCCAAATGCCTCTTTAGTTTATGTGTATGTGTATAACTTATATAACATGAAAAATGCATGTTTTATTGATGTTCTTGATGTGCACTTAATGTGAATGGAAATGTGTTAGATATAATTTGAATAAAGTATGAAAATTTGATTATAGGGTATGATTGTTTTGGGTGCCGAAATTGGCATTTTGATGTATATAAAAGTGTAATTGTGTGTGGTGGTTCATAGGCCTATTACAAGCTTAAAAGATTTTGAAATTAATAAGATATAGTTATGTTGATATTAGTCAATTTGAATTATGTCTTATATGTTGAATAGAAGTGTATTGTGGTTATGGAAGTGTTGTTAATTCCATATTATAGACATAAATGACATTATGGGTTTTGCTTATGAAGTGATAAGTTTTAATAAGTTAAAATGAGATTTAAGGTTCATATATGCTATTAAGGCAATGAACCAGAAATTTGTATAATGTGCATGAGACAAAAGTGTTTTATGGAATGTTGATGTTAATTACATTCAAGAACATAATAATCAAGGTTATAAGGCTAAAAGCCATAATATGTTAAGATATTGCACATAAGTGTGTTCACTTGCTAAAAGAGATAATAATGTAGTTAGTTGACATTAAGTCAAAATCTAGATTAGATAGGTTAAGCAGTCAATTAGGGAATTATAGTAGCTACTAGGAATTTATGGATGTAATTTTAGCCTACGAGCAATTGTTGACCTCGAGATATGATTTTGGGCTTCGAGTCTTATATTATAGGGTTTGGGTTGTATATGATGTTTAGGTTTAAGTTTTAGACTACAAGTCCTGTGCCTTGGATTCTAAAATTTAATTTATACCTTCGAGTTTTGTGTTTGATCTGCAGATCAATTCTGGCTTTAGGCCATGTCCCGCTATCCAATGTATACATAGTTGTCTCTTAGGTATGGGCATGTATTAAATCATAATATTAATTAAAGGTTGTGATATTTGTTAAACAAGAGCTATGTGATGATAATGTTATGGTTTGGTATAATTATGTAATCCATGATTATTAGTTGGTATGGTTATTGATAAAAGGGAAATTGTGGCTTAATTATGTGATGTTACGAATTTAATTGATAATATTATAATGATATGAGTTCATTTTGAGATATAACCATATTATATTGGCAGGCTTGGACATATGTTTATTTATGCTATGTACTGAATAGATTTTTCATATGCATGGATAATGTTACATGTGTATGCCATAATCATACATTAAGGTGAATACACTACTAAGCGAAAGCTTAGCGCATCATGTTATTTGCGATACGTAGGTTAAAAGGCAGCAGATTAGAATCAAATCCTTAGATTCACTGGAGATTAAGAAGCTATCTAGTTTAGGTATTTGAAATCTCTCTTTTGTGTAATTTTTGGAATGTATATAGTTAAATAACACTCTTGTGTAAAGATGAGGAATTGGACCTAATATGTATTTTTGGTGATTATGTTTTGTAAACTTTTATTGACAGATGCTTAAAAATTTCTTCTAAAAGCTTTCTTAAGCTTGCTTGATTTGCATGATTGGTAATTCTGATGCATGCTTGAGAGTGTTGCTTTGCGTTGATGATGGAGAGTCAGATGGACCCGGTTGAAGTTGGCATGAGATGTATAATGTTATAGAAGTATTTTTCTATATGTTACTATTTGAAAATTATCCTGTTACAGTCGTTATGCTGTCGAATTTTAGACACGATGACCTCATTAGTATGCCTTGTAAAATGTGTTTTTGATTATTCACCATTTTTATAACTTGAATATGAAAAGAATATTTTAAATAAATAAAGATTTTAATTTGTATGGATTTTTCATATATAATAGTTTGGATATCGATAAACGTATCGCTCGTTATTCAGGTTCAGAGTACAGAACGGGTAGCGGGTGTCACAAAAATAATATGGGAATGATACAACTTGATACTTAAAAATTTCAAATAGTCTAATGATACTAGAATTGAAAATTTTAAACATTGGGAAGTATTTTTACTAAATCGGGCTAAGTTTATTAATTACATTTTTATTGGTTTTTCAAGCTTTTTGAATGCAGGTTTTTATGAGGGCCAAAGTGGATATTTTTAAAGGCTCATTAGATTTTTAAGAAGTGATAATTGAGATTAAAATGGTGGAAATTGGCTTTTAAGAGGAGTTTTAAAGAGGGAATTTTTGGTGGCCATTAAACCATGGCCATCCATTCTTTCCTATTTAAATGTTCAAACAAGTGGTTAATACCACTGTTCACACCAGCCACTTCTTCCCTCTTTTCTTTCCCTTTTGCTGACACAACCTCTAAGCATCCCTTCACCATTTTTCTTTAACTTTCTTCAATTTTTGCTTCATTCAAACACATCTAAACAATTCTACATCATGGATTAAATGTTTCTAAGGTCATTAAAGTTTGGGGGAGTGATTTAATCAAGAGATTTTGAAGATTTTAGGTAAGGATAAATAATAACTATTTTTCATTTAGGTAAGATTTTTTGGATTTTATTATTTTTCCTAGACTCTATGAGTGCCCAAGAATAAACATTTATGGTAAGATTGATTTTTGGAGGTGTATTTAATTTTTAGTGAATTTTCTAAATTTGGTTACATTATGTGTAATGGATGTTGAACAAGGGAACAAGAAAGGAAACGAAAAGGCTTAATCTTTCCCTTGTGGTGTATTTTGATCCCTAAGTAAGTGTATTCAATTTAAATTATGCATTGCATTAGTTAGTGGTGACATATAATGTGTGTATGCATTATGTAATTAATGAAAATTAATGTATTTAGAGTTATATTGTTGAATTGGCATTATATTTGATGTGGAAATTATGTGTGATTGTGATTGTGATAGGATTTAGCATGTTTAATGGCTTGAATGATCGTGGCCTAAACACCCTAAGTGATGGATGTGTATGTTTTGTTTTGTATAAGTCGTTATATATATCATTATTATGTTAAATTGTGTGCATTAATGCATTTTTAAGCATTATGTGAGATATGTGCTAGAAATTTATGATGATGTATGATGAACTTGTGTTATGCATATTGTTGTAGAGTGAGTATGGATAGGAATCTTGTATGAAAAATAAGCTTTGAGGTTGATGTATGTAGAGGCCAAAATTCATGTTAAAGGCTATGTATGCATTTAGTGTATGTTAGCATATGGTATGAATAATTGATGGCTTAAATGAATTATATATGTTTAAAACAGTATTGTAGGTTGGGTTGCAAGTCATATTATGTGCATATGCTATAATTTCATGTGCACATTAAGTTGAGGTCGAAATGATCATTTGAATGATGATAGTGCTCTAAGTACCTATTATGCCACGTAGAGCTATATATATGATAAATTTATGATAAGATGATATTGTGATGCATAATAAGACTTTATATATATATATATATATGTCTATGTAAATTAAAAGATCTTTAATTATTATCAAGAGGTCATTAATAATTTAAAATGGTCAGATTAATAAGTTTAATAATGCCCTATACAATTAGAGAACCTAGATTGGATAAGTTGACTGGTCAACTAGGAAGTCATATCAACTATTAAGGTATCCACGGTACTTAATTTAGCCTCAGGGTAATATTAGGCCTTCGGGCAACTACATTTGGTCTATGAATAATAATTGGCCTTTGGGAAATTGTATATGCCTTGGAGGCAATCATTTGTGACTTACGGGTAATATTGATCATAAGGCAATATTTGGCTTTCGGGCACTATTTGTCTCGTTATCCGATTTGGTTTGTTGTCTCTTGGCATGTGCATAATATGAAGGTAAGATTGGTGAAAGAAATGGAATTAAATTACCTATGTAAAAAGGAAAATCATAAAAGTGTGTTAGAAATAAGTGTTGTGTATGCTCGGTTTGATATCTTATTATGATATAATGCTCATATATGAATGATTCTTTCTAAGATTGTCATTTATGAGTGTTTCCTTTCTTATATACATGTGAAGAGATATGTATGGTCATAGTAATGACGTGGATACTACTTGACTATTAAGTTTGCATGACATGCAAGTGAGCATACATAAGTTAAATTGAATACACCATTAAGCATTCGCTTAGCATATCATTTTATTTTGCTATGCATAGGTTAAAGAATCCGCAGATTAGAGTCAAAGACTCAATCCAAAAGATTTATCAAGAAAGTTACTTTTTAGGTATTTTGTCTATTTTTTTTGTAATGATAAGATGTAATTAATGGTAGAGGCATTCTTATGTAATTGGGGATTAGGCCTAATCTATGCTTGAAAATGTAATTTGAAATCCTTAAAAGTTAAACTATTATATAAGTATGTTTGATAAACTAGTATTGACAAAGTTTCTTGTATTCAAGCATGAATGAATTGATGTTTGAAACTGAATATTGATTTTAAGACTGTTGAGTTGTTTGAAGGGTCAGATAGACCCAGTTGGTGTTAGAGATTTGAATGTATATTTTAGAAGTGTTATTTTTTACAGGTTACTATTTGGGATAATGCCTGGTACAACCGTTATGCTGCTGAAATTTTGGTACGAGGTCCCCATTAGTACACTTCATAAACTAATTTTTAAAAATCCATATTTTTATAACTATGTGTAAGCAAAGTGTGTTTTAAATCACAATGATAAGGTTCTTAATAAATAAGATTTTTTTATAAGTGATTGGATATCGGTTTGTGTGTCACTCCATACTTGAGACTGATTGTAAGACCAAGTATAGGGTGTCACAATTGGTGGATATGATTAATGCAATGCTTATGCATGTAAAGTTACTAATGAATTTATGAGGGGAGGCCTTATTAATAGCTTGTTTTATGGATAACAGAATACCCTCAAAGAAGTTTAAGTTTTCACAATATGAGATATGAAATGGAAGAAAGCTTAACTTAAATTACTTGAGAGTATGGAATTGTATAGCCTATCATAGAATTTCAGACCCTAAAAGAACAAAGTTAGGATCAAGAGGAATGAAAAGCATATTTTATGGGATATGTCAAAAATTCAAAGGCATATAGATTATTAGACATTGAGTCTAATGCTATTTTTGAACCCAAAATATGTTGAATTTCTAGAAATAAAGTTTATTAGTGATTCAACTAATTGTTCGCAAGAAAATAATGACATGTTAACTCAAGATAATCTTACAACAACCAATGGCAATCCAATAGTGACCTAAAATGATATTATGGTGACTTTGGGCACTGGTTTAAATTTTAGTTCTTCTTTGAATAATAAAAGAAAAGCACCTGAATCTCCTATTGAACTGAGGAAGAGCCAAAGAGTAAGAAAAGAATAGAACTTAGATTCTAATTTTATTTCTTCTCAAGCAATAATCTTCTTGGTTGAAGGAAGTAGAGATGAAGTATACATAAAATACCTATTGTACTAAATATAGAGGACTATCCTAAGACTTACAATGAAGTAATAACTTTAAGAGATTCTACTTTTTAGAAAAAAGTAATAAATGATGAAATAGATTCTTTCATATCAAATAGTACATGGGTATTGGTAGACTTACCTGCTAATTCTAAACCCATTAAATGTAAATGGATGTTTAGAAGGAAATATAATATTGATGGATTTTTACAAACCTTCAAGGCTAGATTGGTTGCTAAAGGCTTTATTTTGACACTTATGCGCCAGTTGCAAGGATTACCTCAATAAGAGTGTTATTTGCATTAGTATCCATTTATGATTTATATGTTCATCAAATGGATGTTAAAATACCATTCTTAAATGTTGATCTTGATGAGGAAGTATATATGAAATAACCTAAAGGGTTTATACTTCTTGGAAATAAGAAAAAAGTTTGCAAGTTAGTTAAGTTATTGTATTGATAAAGTAAGCTCCTAAAAAATGGTATGAGAAATTTGATAGTGTAATATCATCAAATTGTGTTTAAGCATGATGGAGCATATAAATATATCTATTCCTAATTTTTAGAGGATTATGGTGTGATAATATGTCTTTATGTTGACGAGAAGTTAATAATAAGAACTAATATGCAAGGCATTAAGGATACTAAGAAGTATTTAACTTTTCAATTTAAAATGAAGGATTTGGGA
Source organism: Hura crepitans (assembly GCA_948208565.1). Taxonomy (NCBI): domain Eukaryota; kingdom Viridiplantae; phylum Streptophyta; class Magnoliopsida; order Malpighiales; family Euphorbiaceae; genus Hura; species Hura crepitans. The sequence goes on along the minus strand of CANXYI012283048.1, from coordinate 4,296 downwards.
GAAATTGATACTATTTTAGGGATTAGAGTTAAGAAATGTAGTAGAGGGTTTTTCATTGTGTCAATCACATTACATTAACAAGGTTCTTTCCTAGTTTAATTATTTGGATTCTAAAGAATTTAATACTCAATTGGATGTTTCTAATAAACTGGTTGAAAATTTTAGAAGAGCCATTGGTCATTTGGACTATGCTAGTGCAATTGATAGTCTAATGTATATAATGCATTATACTAAGCCTGATATTGCCTTTGCAATTTTTAAGCTTTCGAGATATATGCATAATCTTAGTAGTGGTCATTAGAGAGCAATAGGAAGAGTCCTTGGTTATATTAAAAGGACAAAGTCCTATGCATTATTTTATAAAAAATATCCTTCAATTTTAGAAGGATATTGTGATGCTAGTTGGATAACTAGTTTTAGTGATGATAAGTTAACATTTGGATGAATTTTCACTTTAGATGAAGGAGTTGTTTCATGAGTTTCAAAGAAATAAACATGTATAACTCACTCAACTATAGAGTCTGAGTTGTTTCTTGGCCTTCAAAGAAATAAACATGTATAACTCACTCAACTATAAGAGAAATTTATTGCTAGATATAAAGTTATGACCACAACTAATGCCAACTGTCCTCTTGCATTGTGATAATGAAGCAACTATGTCTAAAGTATTTAGCAAGATTTATAATGGCAAATCTAGACATGTTGCTTTAAGACATAAGTACATAAGGCAGCTTATATCATATGATATTATCACAGTTGTCTATGTAAGGTCTAAAGACAACTTTATTGATTAAAAGACTCTCAAGAGATATGATAATGAGCACATCAAATGCTATGGGTCTAAAGGTACTCTAAATTGTCATTAGTAATGGGAACCTTACCTTTCTTATTACTTAGCCATACTAAAGGTTTAAAAGGTAACAACAAATTACTATTTGTAACAGTTAGCAAATACTAGAGGTGTTATAGTACTTAAGAAACATAAGGTGAGTATAAATTACTCTTAATGAAGAAAACATAGTTTAGTTAAGAATTAAATAAATCCAATTAAAGAATTTGGTTGTATCTTCACCTATATAAACAAAAAAAAGTGGTGTCGCTTTAAGCACAGTTTGGGACATAAAACTTTGTAAGTGTTTATAAATTTCAGGAGGTAGCACAAAGCTACAATATGCTGCTAAAGCTCACAGTGAACAAATCAGAATTTGACTTGATTTATGTGTATAACTTTTTTACCTTGTCAATCAAGAGATTGAGGTTCAATAGAGTATAATCTAACCATTAATTTCAACAATATTTGAAATGTTTATAAAAGTAGTAAGTTCAAGTTGAAAAACACCTACTATATGCATGAATACTTAAGTCAAGTGTATTAATCACTAACTAAGTGGGGGATTGTTATAGTTAGTATGAAAGAACAGAAAGTAAATTATCCCACATCTAAATTTTATAAGATGGAATAAGTGTCTATAAACACTTATGGTATACTTTTAAAATAAAGTATTTTGGTAAGAGTTTTGGAGGGAAAATGAAAATTGGCTATAAATTAGATTAATAATTTATGGTCAAAGATGTGCATTTGGGCATTAAAACAGCAAGCTGTTTATAATACATAATGAATTAATAAGTCAAACGAACTAAAATAGCAGCTATTTTATTGTTATTAAGCAAGATGCTGAATGAAAGAACAATATACTCGTACTTTTGGTTTATTTGATAAACAACTAGTTGTTTTAGTTGAATTGATACAGTTAGTAATTTACTCAAAACAACTAGCTATTTTAGTTCATTTTACACAGCTAATTATTTTCTCATAAGCAGCTAGCCGTTTTAGTTTATTTAAAACAACAACATTCAAATAAACTAAAATTCCTAATTAATGGTATTTAACAGTGCAGTTATTGACAATTAATTAAATAATTAACCATGCCTACAAAATGCCTATTCGTAAGAAGTTGTGTCTATTTGATACACCACAGATATTATAAATATATGTTCTCTCCATTAATAGATTATGAATATTAACATTATCTCTTCTTAATTGCTCTAAACTTTTGATCTTTTCTTGGGAGAAATTTTGCATTTGTTGTGTTGAATTTATGTTTTGGCTTTATAAATCCTAGAGGAGTACTGCCATTAAATCCCAACAGTAAACTAGTGGGGGCATTAATTCCTAAAAGATAAAGATCACAATATCAAAGTATGCATTTTGTTTCTATTTTGCAAAATTTATTTTCTATCTTTTTCATATTATTTCTTAACAATGGTTTCCCATAATTTGATGAAACTACTTTACCAAAATTATCCTTAACTAAATAATGATATTTCATTTTTGCCTTTATCACTGTCCTCCTCTATTAACAAAAGAATTCTAACTCCTCTTTAGCACCATCCAACTCCATCTTCTATCAATGTTTTAGAATTTGTTTAAACTTTTCCACAAAATCTCAAAAATCTTATCTTGAAGGTAAAATCTCAATAATTTTTTTAGATTCTTTTTTCTTTTTTTGCAAAAAAATATCAATTTATTTTATTTATATTATCGATAGCTATTTTTTATTTTAATCTTTTAAATTAAAAAATATTTGATATATATAATTTTGTGTTTGTGATTATATACCATCAAATAAAAATAAATTATTTAGTTATAATATGATATTTTTGTAATAATAATAATAATAATAATAAATTCATGTTATATCTTATATTATCTTGCATTATTAAATTATACTAAAGCATATTCAATTGCACTTTGAATTTGTTTGTGAACTGATTTATCTATGATAGGCTCTATATTTGCTTTTAAAAGCTTAAATAGATTTCTTCTATCATAATATTGACGGCCCACTATATTTGTGACACCCTTTATCCGGTTCGAATGCCGGCCGGTTGCCGAGCCCAACTAAGGTGTGCACAACATATCGAGATATCAAACTCTTCTACCCAATTATTTATTATTTAACATTTTTTAATTAAAAAGGTAGTACGTTAAAATTATGGGTTTTCAAAAACCTTTTTCAAACAGTGTTGGATATGGAAAATTGGGAATTCTTATGTTAAAAATCTGGTAGCATAACGGTTGTACTGGGCACTATACCAAAATTTTCCTGTGTCAACCTGCAATATAAAACACACTTATATAATCTATACATTCATTCCTTAATCAAATGTGATCATTTTGATCACTCCAACAACACTCAAAACACAATATGATATCTTTGCCTCAAGAAGAGATATCATACAAGTCAAATATGCATTTTAAAAGTTTAAAATCGTTTAAGCATTAAACAATCCAAAATAAACATATTTAGTTACAAAGATTACAAAATAGACACAATGTAACCCAACCCACATTAATATACATTGAGTGCTCCTATTACATCACTTCTAAAAACAAAAGCTTTGCCAAAATAGATAAAAGCTTCAACTTAGCTTCCTTGATGTCTTAAGGCCTTTTTATCACTTATCTTTTGTACTTACGCATCGTAAAATACACGACATGCTAAGTATAATGCTTTGTAGTGAAATTGAAATAATCTGTGCTATTAATGCCATTTAAATCTTTCCATGTATTCATTGCCATGTATTTGTCGCTCATGTTTATGGTCATACATACATTCATTACATGTATAAATTTTGGGAATGGAAATAACATACCTATAATCATGCATCATTATATCTATGGCTCATTCGTACATATCAATATCATGCCTCTTATTCAATACACATTTCCTTAAGTTAAATTTACATCTTGTGTTAGCGATCTAACCATTTTATCTCATTTCATGCATTATAAGTTATTGGCATTTTTCTTCCTTTATTCATATATACAAGTTACTGCCTATGATAACCACTACAATCCTATGGATAACGGGATCGTATGTTATGTAGTGGTTTACATTTTGAACCTGACGGCTGCTGCACCAGTATAAATTGTACAGTGGTTTCCTTCGTGAAATTTTGCAGCTGCACCCGCGTGTGTCTGTGCAGTGGTTTCCATCTTGGAACCTTACAACTGCACCTGCATGATCATAAGATCTCGACACACATATCCGCAGGTAAGACTAAAAGTGAACCTTTGGATATATCTAAGCACCGAAATGCTCTAGAGCTGCTATATTTCCTAGTTGACCGGTCAACCTATCCAATTTCTAGGTTGTCATGTCTAATGGGCTAAAAACCCCTTTTTTAGTTTCTCCATCTTAAATAAGTTATTAAAGCTTTTATCACGCATGTTTTAACCACAAAAATGACTAAAACTGCATTATCATTTAAAAACCCAGTTTTAGGCCCATC
>CANXYI012282946.1:0-12230 GCA_948208565.1 Hura crepitans | reverse complement strand
GGATTTAAGTAAAAATCTAAGAAGTCTATGAATGGCTATTTATGGTATAAATAGACTTATGTGACATTAAGTTGAGCCTATAAAAATACGAAACAAGTTTTGGAGTTAAATTGAATTAAATAATAAGAATTTAGTAAAAGTTAAATGAATGAACTAGAAGAGCAATTTTAAGATGGGTGACCTAGCAGGAAATGCACTACTATTGAGTTTCTGCAGGAATCCAGTAAGAGGTGTCACACCTTAAGGTGATATACTCAATCTTATGAAACCCTTATTAAGCAACTCTTACAACTAGATCTTCAGCTCTTTTAACTTACAAGAGCCATTCTATATTGAGCCATAGATACTATGCAATACCAGGTAAGACCTCAATACTGAACTCAAATTCTTATTCTGGAGGCAAACCATGCAACTCTTTAGGAAAAACATCCATATATTCTAACACCATAGATGTCGAACTAACATTTGTTTATTCTCTTCTAGTATCATACACATGTACTAAGAAAGCTTGATAACCTTTTCTCAACATTCGCTTAGCTATAATAGCTAATATATATTGGATAAAAAGTCTATCCTCTCACTAGCCACTGTGATATTTGGCCTATCATCATCTTTGAGAGATATCCTCTTTTACTGGCAATCAATAATCACTTGATACTTGGACAACCAATCTATGCCTAAGATCAAATTGAACACATTAAAGGGTAACTCAATGAGATTCGCTAAAAACTTATGCCCTTACACTATTAAGGGACAATCTTTATAGAGCTTTTTTACTATGACATGTTAGCCCATTAGGTTGCTACCTCTATGTCAAGAAGTTTTGAACTAAACCCTCAGTCTTATACCTCTATAATGCATATTTAAGAGTGTGTAGACATTGGATCAATCAAAGCAAAAGTAGGAGAGTTAAAGAGAAGTAATGTACCAGTAATAATGTCTAGCAAATCTACCTCCTCTTTGGTTCTTATGGCATACTACTTAGCAGGTGCTTTATACTTTACTTTACCCTCTGATTTAGTGCTTTGAGCTTTGTCAGTCCTCTCTCTTTTATCCCCTTGGTTTTCTCTCTGACTTGAATCGAAGCAGGCATAGATCCTTGACCAAATGTAGATCTCTTAAGACAATCTCTGAGGAAATGATCTGGAGAACCACACTTTGTATCACCCCCTGCCTATTCTCAAAGAAAACAAGCAAAGTGTGCTACTTTACGTGATGTCACCCACCCTTGGATTTCCCTAGGTGCCTTTCATTTAACTTCTATTTATAATTCTCCTACTCAGTTTAAAAATCTTATTTAATGGTTCCAGTGGTTTGAACCCATTATATGACACTCCTTGGCTTAATCTTGCTATCAAATGTTAGCTTAGGCTATTATTACAGCGAAGAACTCATTTCACACTATTATAGGTTATTGTGCTAACTAACTAAGCATAATTACACTTAACTACCCATAGCAACATGCACGAGTGCCTCTATCTATTAGCATAACACATTCTAATCAAACACTATCATACTTGGATAGTCTTTGGCTGTACTGCTAGTTATCCTCATTGCATCCTCCAATTTTACCACCTGTGTATTGAACACCCGATACACTGAGTATGCACTCAATGGTGAATTTAACCAAACATACCATATATCACTACCACATGCAAGCACACAAGAAGTTTCTAATTTTATTTATTTATTAATTGTAATCTCTATATTAAAGCTCCCAGTTATGACTATTTATTAACTAATTTACTTTACCTTAATTAAACGCTTAACTTAAGGTTACATATATCATTCCATCTTTCTTTATTATTTTAACACTACTCAATAATGCTCCATATTAACATTCATCCATTCCTAGTACTCTTAACATACTTAGGTTACATAACTTGCATGATTTAGCTATATATATTCTTACTATTCCCTGATCAATTTCTATCTTTTCACTCTATTCATTATGTATTTATGTATAGTTGACTACATATTTCACTTAAATGGGATACTTCCCTTTGTAACTTATTTCTTCATGCATGTTTTCCTACTCATTCACCCCCTTTCATCAATCTTTTACTCCCTTTAAGAGTTTTACCAAAATTACATAGGTTTATTCCATCTCCCTTGATAGCTTATTTCTTATTCTTAAGGTGTTTACTTATAAATTATTTCAATCATTACAATTTACCTTCTAGTTCTTTAAAATATCTTTGAAGTCTTTTCAAATTACTTTAATTAATTCCTTTATACCCCCATGGTTTAAGAAGAACTCCCAACCACTAGATAATAGGAATCACCATACACAATGGCCCCTATTTTAGGCCTTAGCAATTGTACTAACCTAGTCCGAGAAGCAAACAAAAGACCAAGCTGTACAGTGGCCCATATTTTAGCCCTCGGTGTTTGCACACACCCTTCTCCTGATAGCAAGGATCAGTTCCTAAGAACCTCCTAATACTAGAAAGGTAGATAGCAAGGATCAATCCAAGGACCTCCCAATATCTACAAAGGGGATAATAAGGATCAACCCCATAGGACCTCCCAATATCTCTATACAATCAACACAACAATCCAATACAACTGGTGGATAGCAGGGATCAGCCCCGTGGGACCTCCCAATATCCATAAGTAGGTAGCAGGGATCAGTCCGTAGACCTCCCAATACCCTTGAGTGGGTAGCAAGGATTAGCCATAGGTCTCCCAATACTCAGTGTGTGCAAGCTGAAAGCAATACTTTACGGCTGCACTGGCCATACACAGGCTAAAATCCATACAGACTTAGCCTCTAGCAACTGCTAATCCCTAGTTGACCAATCAACCTATCTAGTGTATAGACAACTAGTAATCCCACTGTTCCCTTTTAATTATCTTTCATAGCTATTATTTTTATTGTCTAAAATATTTATAATAAATCATGTTCTTTAATTGATCATCTTACTTGATTTATTAGTTAAATTCTATTTCATATCCTTCCAGTTTTCCCAAATTATCATATCCTCATCTCAAGTTCCATTCCTTCTATTAATGCCAATTGATTGCCTTCTATTTCCTTTTGTATATACTTCTGGTTCCTCTCTTCTACTAAAATATACTCAATTTACCTCATTTCCATATCCTAAATTATTATATTCCTTGGATTTCATGTGACTTATTTCTTGCATTGTATTATAATAGCTTGGGTCCCAAATTTAGTAACTTACTCTTACTATTACTATATTTATAACAATATTTATTTTCACATTGTCTAATAATTTGCTCACTATAACTTTACGGAATTCCTCATAAGAATTCTACCATACACATATCTTTAGGTCTCTGTTAATTATAATCTCAATTTATATCTTAAGTTCCATAAAATTTCCATTTTGTTGGTTTTCTTACTTTCTGTCTATACATTACTTGTGTATTAACAATTCCTTATCTTATAATTTATTCCTTCAGCTTTTTAATAATTGTGCAGCCTTCTAACCTATTGTAGTTTTAATTTAGTTTAGCTAATCACTTTTCCATTTTCCAAATATTTATTATAGTTATTCTCAAGTTAATAAGACATAGATATTAATTTATTTTATCAGGTCGTATTTTTTGGACAGCTACAGGTCATCGTAATTTCCTAGATAGTTATAAGTCCTTTTTCATAAAAGTTACTATTCATTTGGTAATTTTTCCTCACCAACCTCTTAGTCAATTTCTGTTATTCTTTTGACTTCAATTCATTATGTCCTAAAATAAACTACACTAATTAACATTTTTCTTATCCTAACATCTTTCCATATCATTTAGGAACCTAAAATATTACACAACCTAACTTGATTAATTCCTATCTTTTGTCCAATATTTCTCACTTTAATTATCAGATGCCATATTCATATGCATTCACCTTGCATACATTATCACTATATATGCTCTATTAATTCTTTTTACCTAATCATACAAATTCCATCCATTTCATGTTACTTCCATGTTACATATCATGTTACCATCATGATATTCCCTGTCTTTATGCCATACATCGACATTAACACCATGACATACATGACATAGATATAGTCATGCATATATCACATACCTAGAAATCTTTTTCACATCCAAATCACATCTCTATCATCCTATCTCCTCAAATTACACCTCCTAGCATGCATTTCACTTACATATACAACTTCAACTTCCATACACATACACATGCTTTATTTCTAAATGCTCCTAACATACAAAGCATGTTTCAGTTAAATTCACTTACAGTAGGCTCCCAGTTATGTCAAACCTACTCTAGAACTATTGAATCCCTCCTCCTCCACCTTTGTTCCCTATTTCCTAAACTTCCATATTAGGGTTCCAACTTTGAAAATTTCTACAAAATTATACATAACCCTAAATTAAAATCTATCTTTAGGGATAACATCTACAACTCAAGTACTCCCTAAGAAAAATAAGAAACCCTAGAAAGAACAACTTACTCATCAAATGGTACAATTCATTAAGTGCTCATAACTTTATTTCTAGACATCCTTTTCCACTTTTGTCAGTTGGAATGGCTTTAAGACATCATAGAGGTTCAGAACCATATAAATTTTAGGGTTTTTTGGGTGGGAAGAGAGAGAAAGAATTAAAAAATAGAGGGCTTCTATGGTGGAAATGGCGTCGACCATTTTTGGAAGGAGGGAGGTGATGGCTTCTTTTTCATTCCATCTATGCACAAACATGTCCCTTTAGGTGTATAAGAAAGGTAGATGGCCATGATCGTGCCACGAGTTGATTAGACGGCCCATATTAATTCCATTTGTTTTAAACTTTGAAAATTCACAATAATTTCTCTAGACCTCCAAAATTCATGATTCTGGTTCCAAAAATCCTTGATTATTTTAATTAAGGGTCCCACAAAATTTCAGCCTAAAATTCCTCTGAAAGCTAGGGTTACTATTCACCCGCGTAATCTAAAAATTCTGAAAAAATATCAAACGACCTTAGAATATTAAAATTCCTTTTCCAATAAACTTATTGGAATTTTTGAGCTATAAGGTATTTTATTTTTGAGTCTGTCTAGGCACTTCTCGGAGATGTCCTAGCATATCCCCAATTATGGTCACTATTCATTAATTCACAATCCGAAATGATTTATTGGTTCTACTAAAATTTTTATTTCATTATTTTTTATTATTTTTTTGTCGATCAACGTTTAGTTGACCAAAATCCTGCTCAACCACTAAGTTACCCTTCGGTGCCTTGAACATATCTATGTCAAGCTTGAGGGTTACTGTTCACTAAATGATGATTTTTCAGGCGTTACACACTCAAAGCATACTCTTGGCTTGGTCTTCTAACATTCCCCTTTATATTTCTTATAGCATATTTAACATTGAGGTATTAGATTGTTCCTAGCCGTAGAAACTAGAACACTAGCTACCTATGACCACTATTTTCCTTCATTATGGGCTCCTTGTCTTGCTCTATGTGACTGACCCTATTTTGGAAGTTGCTACTGTGTATAGGACTGATCTCCCTTATATCTTTTCTCAGAAAACTGTGCTACACTAGTTGAAGCCTAGCCATGAGGTCTTTTCTTCTGATAAAACTCCCATCTTTCCTTATATACCACCTTTGCAACATCATAAGCTACTACCAATGTAGAGAAATCTCTAATCTTCATATGAGTTATATGCATCTTAAGCTCCATATTTAGCCCCTTCTTAAATCTCTTGCACCTATCAACTTCTATTTCTACCATGTCCTTAGCATACCTACTTAACATGGTGAAGTCTTTCTCATATTCTAGTATGGAATTGTGACTTTGCTTTAAATCTACAAACTCTTATCTCTTAGTGTTAAGATAGTGCTCGATGATATACTTCTTTGAAACTTCTTCTAAGAAGAAGTCTTAGGTCACATTAGCCTTATTTTTATACTCAATCAAAGCATCCTACCATTTGAAGGCCTTATCTTGTAAAAGAGAAGTTGCATGGATAACCTTCTCTTTAAAAGTGCATCCTATATGTTGCATAATATGGAGGTCGATCTAACCAATATTTTGCTCTGCTTGCATCCATCACAACTTCACCCTTAAAATCCTCAGCCCCTACCTTTTTGAGCCTTTATAAATATGTCTTTTAGATAGCTTGAGGTACTAGTGGTTATAGAATTGGTAGAGGTGTTTGTACAATTTTTATAGCATATCAAAACAATTGCAGCATCTCTTATAGAAAATTGATGGCACTTGTGCTGCGAAAGATGCTTGCCTCGCATCATGCCTAAAAACTGATATGGCCCTGGCAACCCCTTTCTCAATAGTTGTTAGAGCATTGCTCTCATCCTCTTCTTTGTTGTGAGGTGTATTCAAACTCATCATGGTTTGTAGGAAAAAGAACAAATTATAAGCCTTGATATTATGTGATGCATGTCTTAAGACCTAAGATACTTATATATAACCCTAAAATATCGAGAAACACCAAAATCAGGGCTCTTATACCATTAAATATGACACATCTTACTCGATCCAATCATCAGACCTGAATAAAAAGCATACGCACAAACATTCTATCTAAACTTACTTAACCTTTCTATTAAAATCATTTAAAAACAAAAATAAATTAAAACCTTTTTAAAATATATTTATTTTTTTTAACTTTGAAAATATTGTTTAAATAAAACTTTTCTTTTATGTTTTAAAATCATTTTAGGAATCTTGATGTCAAAATTTTGATAGAATACTAGTTGTACCGGGACATTATCCCAAAATAAATAGTAACCCTAAATGTGAAAAAGCAATTCTATAAACATCAACAATTAAAACCCAATTCATATCATCCTCTTATCACTCTAAAACATCCATTATCTCAAATCTCAACAAAACAACATAACAAGGATAAAATAGCATACATATGTTTAATGAAAAGGTTTTAAATCTTGTTTAAGGATTACAAAACCATATATAAAACTAAATTAAGCCTAATCCCTCATTAGCTATATATAAGTATCTTAACATGATTACACATATAATAATATATACATAATAACAAAAAAACCATAAGTACTCTTTTCTTTGTCTACAGTAGCTACCAAAGCTTTATCTCTAATCTGGATTCTTTTAAACCTACACATCACAAAAACACATGAAGCACTATGGAATAGCTTAGTGGTGTAATTAAAGTAACTTGCTATTACATTCTCAATCACACATTCATGCATCATTATAAAATGTACATAAAAACATATATGTGATTAATGATTATTTTTTATATGTAACATGTGTACATTAGTGTTCGTGATCGCATAAAGCATGCCATATGTGTTAAATCATATATCAACATAATGCATATTACAATTGATATATAGATTCTCAAATTCCACTAATTAGATTTTAGCTTAATTTATTTAAGCATTGCCCTTATCAAAGAATATAAAGTTCTATAGACAACAGGAACGAATGGCCAGTACGACCTCTATGAACTCAAAGGTTCATCTACCAATGTAAGTCTAAAGACTGAATGTAACATAGGCTCATTGGTTAAGCATAGCATAGGTCTGTAGACCAACATGAAATATAACTTGAAGGCTATATACCAATATATGTCTAAGGACTTAATATAGCATAGACCCATAGGTTAACATATAGCATAGGCACATCGGCCAAACACATAGCATAGGCCTATCGACCAAACATGTAAAAGGTAAAGATGTACCTTAGCAACTGCTATAACCCCTAGTCAACCGGTCAACCTATCTAACTAGGTTGTTTTAATCGAATTGGCCATTATTCAGTTCCAATTAGTTTATCCATCTTACTTTAGCTTAATTAACTTACACAATCCATATTATCAATTTTTCTCTCATTTTTGTTCATTAATCTATTATGCTATTATGAAACATGACATTGAGACCACAATCCATAAATAATGCATATAATGATGTCATATAGCATACATGCACTTTACATGTCTATATTACAATTTTTTCACATGTAAGGCCTTAAGCTCATAAATATTTCCTAATTCTTATAACATATCCATAAACATAATCATAAGTCATATTATCATGACTAGCAACATAACATCATTAGCTATACTTATTTCTGCCATACTGGCTCTTTAAAGAGCTTTTGTATAACTTACTTTGACATATATTGAAATTCCATAATTAAGAACCAATTATTACCTTAGCATGCCATAACATGCAAATTTTTACCTAAGTATAAGATTAAACTTAATGCACCTCCTTTCACATAATACATGTTTATATACCAACACCAATATCAACTCAATTAAGCTCATTTCTATCCTTTATAACCTCATTTTAATATATTCATAACATTAACAATATTCCATTTACATGCCTTTAATAATTCGACCATACACTAATGACAACTAATATGCATTTATTCAATATCCTTTTAACACTCTATGTGCACATAACTCATAAACACACAAATATACTTAGCATACACTTAAGCACACACTTGTGTACATTTTGGCCATGTTAATTATGAACATTAAAACCTTCATCCCCATATTATTATCATAATTATACCTTAAATAAATTACATAGCATATATATCTTAACTAGTACAAGCTAAAATGTATTCAATCAATAACTCATAATAACATAAACTTAATTACACATGAGGGATCATTCAGCCATAGGAGAAATTCACACTCCATCCATCAATTTGATCATCAGTCAAGCATTAAAATATAAACATATCATAACATAACACAAAAGGGAGGCATTAAATACAATTTACATTAATTATCCATAACTACATACACACATATATATACACTTTTATACGTAGGGAAAATAATTAGCAAATAATTTACTTTAATAACACTTACTTCTCGAGTTGAAATATGCTCACGAGGCTCATCTATGCCTTATTTTTACTTTTATCTTTTCATTTTTGCTCATTCACAACATATATTTATTTTGTAAAAATTTATATAAAATCATAGACTCAAATCTGACTACATATACATGTTGTTAGGCACTTGGAGTATATGGGAAAAATGTTGGAACTTAGAAAAACTTACCCAAATAAAATTTGGTTACTATTCCTCTAACCCAAAGCCATGAATTTCCTTCGATTTTTTTGTAATCGCTTGCTAAAATTGGTGTCTAGAGGCTATATAGGGGTTATCCTTGTGTTTAAATGCTTTGATTAGGTCTTATTTGGAGCAATGGAGGAGCAAAAATAGTGGTTTTCTCTCCTTTAGGTGTTTCAGCTATGAATAGTGAAGGAGGGGGGAGGAAAATGATGACCATTCACTTATTGACTTTTTATTTCTCATTTTAACCACTATATAAGTGTGTGCATTTTAAAGCAATTCCATTTTTCTTTTCTTCTTCCTTTTTTTAAAAAATGAGACCTATTTTCTTTCCTTTCAATAACTTCCAAAATTTCATTTAAGCTGTACCCTATAAATTGCAAAAAACCTAAGCTCAAAAACCACAGAAAACCAACTAAAACATAACTTTTTATCTTTATCCAATTTAGTAAAAATACTTTCTAATATCTAAAAATTCTAATTCTAGTGCCAATAAACTATTTGGAATATTTAAGTACCAGGTTATATCAATCTCAAAATTTTCTTAGCAAAATTTGTATATTTTACGGTTTAGCTAAAACAAGGTCACTATTCACATGACACTGCTGTAAAACTTAACTATCATTTTTAACTATCTAAATGACTTCATTTTCACTTCAAATTTCTTCCAAAATTATGTTATCATCAATACTTCCATTCAGCAAGATTAGTGTGACCCGACCTAGAAAAACACTATTCACATCCCAGGAAGTACTATTCATAACACTAGGATTTTTTAAGCGTTACAGATATGATATGATATAATATAATATTTTCTTATAGGTGTAGCCATTAGGAGGTCCAATAGAACCACTGCACATATTCTTTATGTAGGCATAGCCACTTGGAGGTTTAATAGGACCACAACATAATTACAGTGATATGTCGTACTGGTGTAATAGTCGTAAGGTCTTGTAAGGCCACTGTACACTTTCATGCTAGTGCAACAGTTGTAAGGTCCATAATATGGGCCAATGTATATTGTGATCCCAATATCCAATATTGGGACATGTCTTTGTCAGATATGGGCTAGTAAATGGTAAAGAACAGTATAAAAATAATGAATAATGAATTGGTAAGCAACGATTAGTAAGCAAATAAAAACTTAAGCATTATAAATGGAACAAAACCATGTAACATGATTAATTATGAACCATATAAACATGACATTACCTGTACTTGTCTCCTAACCTATTTTTATATGGCATTGTATGCCTAGTGTGATTGTGTGTGCAAATGCAAACATGTCTTATCGAAAACACCACTAAGCTTTATGCTTAGCACATCATGTTTTCGTTGTGTAGGTTATAGATAGACATCTTCGAGGTAGGCTCAAAGTAGTAGTGCAGCATAATTCATTCTATCTTTTTAGAATACTTTTATATTATACAAAGTGATGTATATAAAAGTAGAAGGCACTCATATGTGGCTATTTAGAATAAGTGTGGTTTGTCTCACGTATATATATATATATGTTTTACTTAAATTTAATCTGAGGTATATAACTTAATATGATAGATGTCACATCAATATAACATATATGCATATGAACTACAATGTGTGTTAGTGGTGTGATTGTTATGAATAATATTGTAACACACCCAGTACATTCCCGAAGGAAACAAACAAAGAGTGCTACTTTCCATAGGTCACCCATCATTAAATTTTCCCAAGTCTTATTCATTTAACATTTATGGCTTCTTTTAAATTATTTACATATCTTGCCTGATTTATGGTTATTACTATATAACCCTTTAATACTGCCTATTTTAGTTTGAGAAAACACCATTTTACAGCTATTATCCATTTTACAAAAAATTAGGTAGCATAACAACTACTTGGGTGAAAAACCAAAATTTTTTCTTACATAAAGACACTTTTATAATTGTCATCCACATTTTCCACCACTCCTGAACCCTTTTAATCCCTTAATCCACATCACACGTAGTAAACATCATCAACATAAGGTCTCAAACCCACAACATATAAATAACAACAACCACTGTCATATTATGTGAACTACATAAACCTACGTAGCATATCCATTTAGGTTGGTTTGGTAGACATTAACCACATGTTTTCACTATACAATATCTAAGACCTTGTTATTGTATACACCTATACATGTATATGAGTGCCACTATTAACATCTGTCAAAAGAATAGAAAGATTACCTAGAAAGCAAATAGCTATACTGAATGTGGTAAGGCTGGTTGGCTAAGCACTTCTACAACCTGCGCATCCAAACACTAATGTGCTAAGTATACACTCAGTAGTGGAATTGATATAATAAATACATGTCATACCTATAAACATACATAAATGATATGAGATGCATCTAAACATGAGTAGTGAAGTAATGGCATATCATGCTATCACAGGTTCATTAGCTAGGCTTTTCCTAGTACAATAACTTGTTACGTAAGTAATCTATTATGATATGTTCTTATGAGTGTTATTATTTAATTATTATCTTTACTTAGTAATTATATGTCTTATTCATATTATTTTACATATAATTTATCAATTTATTATACAGTCCTATGATAGATAGAATACACTTTAAGACACAGGATAGCTGGATATATGTTATGTAATGGCCTATATTTTAGGCCTCGGTAAATGCACCTACCTAGTCCAATAATAGGGATCAGCCCCATAAGACCTCTCAATATCCCAAATAATCATGTCCAATATAGCATTAGTGAATAGTAGGGATTAGCCTTATGGGACCTCTGAATATCCATAATCAATCAATGGTAGTAGGGATTAGCCTCGTAGGACCTCCTAATACTTGAATGTGTAGGGCTCAGCATTAAAACCTTAGTAGCTACACCCACCATCTCTAGCAAACAATAGTAGCCCCAAAGGAGCCAACTTCGTAATAGCTGCTAACTCCCTAGTTGACTGGTTAACCTATCCAATGGGTGTCTAACTGATAGGCCTAACTACTTATTAATCATTATTATTTAGTTATTAGTCATCTTTTACTTAGTGTAGCATTACTAACACCTCACATATATAATAGTATGTGCCTTTCCTAGTTACAAGTCATTTCTCATAAAAAACACTATTCATATGGCCATTTTTGTAATGGTTACTATTCATTTGGTCATTTACTTGCCATCAAAATTTTCATGTCATTACGTATACTAAACATTAACTCAT
>CANXYI012282746.1:0-11015 GCA_948208565.1 Hura crepitans | reverse complement strand
GATTTATTCATAGTAAGACCTAATTTAAATTAAGATGAAAGTTAAATGCCAAACGTTGTGACTTAAACTTGTGCACAAGAAGGGGCTATTTGAGACTATAAAATGAGATGGCAAGAGTGCCTAGTGTGGCCTACTGGGATGACCTAATTGAGTATGGTGTGGTATCTATGTAGCATGGCTTGAATGCCTAAGATTTGGCTTTGTAAATGGCCTAATGAGTGTTTAGCTTAGGCTTATGACCTGTGTGAATCTATGGTTTGAAATTGGCCTTAAAAAATGGCAATTTAGTGCATATTAAATATGAAATAAAATTAAGCATAATATATCTTCAATATTGGAAATTAAAAGGCTATAAAAAAATATTGAGAATTTAATCGGTATAGCCCAATTATGGAAATATCAGACTGGGGTGAAACTTGAATTGTAAAATAAAATTCCTAATTGACTGTTTTTCATATAAGAATATTATAAGAAGCAAATTGTAGAGAAATAACATTAAAATGAATTACATGGCCCATTAGTTAGACACTCACTGGATAGGTTGATCGGTTAACTAGGGATATAGTAGCTACTCAGTAGTTGGTTCCCATGGGACCCACTGCCAGGTAATTGATTGTAGCGGGTGTAGCTGCCTACGTTCAATGTTAGACCACTACACTATAGGTTATTATTGTGGGCCTTGAGGTGGTCTACAGACATGCCTCGATTGTCCACCATAGGCATCATTTATCATATCTCACAGATGTGGGAATAGTTCACAGACTGTTCTCTGCAATTTGCTACAAGTCCCGTTACAGTGATATGGTAGGTGCAGCTACCCAGGCACTAAAAGTGGACCACTGTATAGGACATCCTGCTATCTAGTGTCTTAAAGCGTAGTCTATCTAGTTGGGCCTAATTCTAAACTAAAATATTAATTATAGAGAATTGTGAGTGGACTATAGAAAGTAATTGACTAAGATTAATCCACCGACACAGGGGTGCATAAGTTTATTAGAGACTGTGTCTCTATTAGTCTTAAAATAAGGGCCAAATAGCTATCTGAACCAGTGGATAAATTTTGCTCCGTGACTGGGAGGAAATTACATTGTTAAAAGATTTTATTAATATATAATTAAATGTAAAGGAAGATAAATTTTTATATGACCTTAATATATAAGAGCTCATAATATGTATACTTTAAACTACTCGTATGTAATAAGTGAGACATACTTTTAATTGATTAAATTCACCACTAAGTTTTGTACTCAGTGTACCAATGTTTTGGTGTGTAGGTAAGCAGGAATAGCAGAGATGCCTTAAGACGGGTGCAGTGTAGCAGTAGAGTTAGCAAGGGAAATGTATTCTATCTGGGTAATAGCACTTATGTAATAACTTTAGGTTATGTGTCTAGCATGCTTAGTAGCTAATATTGTGGTTTTGTATCTTATTTAAATTTAAAATTTGTATGACCAACTTGGGTATAAATGAATAAATACTTGTGTGACTTGCTACGTAAGATTTATACTGAGATTAAATATAGGGCCTGAGACTCAAGTGGGTATATGATTATGACACAACAAGTAAAAAGGCAGGATTGTAGGTGCACCTATTATCGGGATTCTACAGGGACCCAATAGGGGTGTTATAATTAGTGGTATAAGAGCATAAGTTAATTGTTCCTAGGAATATTACATGAGTGCCTCTATTTAGGAGTAATTCTTATTGAACTGCTACACTACAACGAGGCTAACTAGCACTAATTTATTCTTGATAATTACACTAAGTGGGTGATCTCAACTAAAACAAAGGAAGTTAATAATAAGTCATACCCTATTGCTTATCAAAGGACTGATAAGTTGGATGTCGCTATATGCTAATCACCCACTCAAGTCCAGTTATAATAATTCAGTCAAATATTAATTGCATTATCACTACAAGTCAAGGGAATTGTTAAGATGAGAAATAGAGTTAGGACAGATATTTGTGCCTTAAGAAAGGAAGTACAAACAAGTGACAAAATATATTGGGCTAGCCTAGTTTAGGCCTCAATATCAAGAGCAACACAAAGGAGATCTAGATGAAATTAGGCATTAAAACATAGATCTATCCCCATTGACTATCTATGCTACATTGGCATTACTAGATGAAGTATAGGAATAGGCTAAAGAGAAATCCATGTGATCATAGCCTTCTAACTACATTAGAGGCAAAAGTGAAATTCAGTTGAGTAGTCAGTTGGTGAAAAACATCAAGGAAAAGATACTTCAAAAGTGGTATTAGCATGCCCTGCTTAATTGATGTGACAAATTGGCAATAAGAGACTAGGGATGGTATATACCTTTATATTTGAATAATAGTATTAATCCACCTTAAGAACTTGAAACCTAAATGGGCAAGGCTAACCTTATGAAATTAAGAATGACAATAATCCGACTGTGGTCGCATAGGGGAAGTGTATGTACTTTGCCAGTTAGTAAGTTACACATAGCTAAATTACTTGCTTTATTAGGAATTTCTAAATCCAGCTATATGTGTATGCACTTTGAAGAACATTGAAGGACATCCATACTATATAGTTAGGAAGTTGAATAAGAGACCCTTAAAATATTTAATAAGATTAGTATAATGAATGTACAAATAGAGAAGCACAGGAGTAAAATTCAATACAGATACACAAGGAAATAATAAATAAATAAACAATGAGTGCAATTAATTCGATTACTGCCAAGATCCCTATAGGTAAAGGCCATTTCATGTTCTTTGGCTGCATTCATTATGGGCACGGGCATTGCATTTTTGCATGGATTGCATGTTGGCATAATATTCCTTCATTTTAGCATATGCATCTCATGATTGCACATGGCATATTGACAGCCTAACTGTGAAGGGACTTGGTAGGAGTCAAATATTAAACCATAAATAAATAGGAAATTAAATACTAAAGAAAAAGGGAAAAAGGAATTAATGAAATAAATATGATACAATAAAATATAGTGGGAAAAATAAATATTTACCATTTTACCCTTAAGAGGGGAAGGTTTTAAAATTCCAACTAAATAGCGATGAATACCTAAAGTATTATAATGGGTTGTGAGCACCTGGCAAAAAGGGGTCAAGATAGTGACTATAAAAGAAGTATTAGTGTGTACAATATTCAAGAAGAAGAGCTTTATACTAAATAAGATCAATGGCTTTAATTTGTTTACTATTTGATCTAGTGGTCCAAGTTAAACATTAATAATAGTATCTTTAATTTTTTCTTCTATTAATTTTCTTATTTCTTTTATATCTAAAATTCTTACTTTTTAATGAATATTTTCATAATATAATAAGGGGCCTGGATTTATTCACCAATTGAAATCAATGGCTCTCATTAAAATCCACAACAATAATATCTTTTATTTAATTTTTTTCTTCTAATTTCATTTATTTTCATTATATCTTTAAGTCTCTAAATATTATAATTTCCATAATTTTAATGCCCAATAATTCTATTAAATATGGTAAATTTAGCCTCTTAGGTTAATTAGGTAAAAACTACTATAAAAAGGGCAATACCTTTAAAAGTTTGCTATTCAACATATTTATTACCTAGATTTTATTTGCAACATTTGACATTTCAAATGACCTTATTTTCTTTTCAAATTTAACCCATAACATACTTATATATGACACTTGTCATCTATCGAAAAAGTACTATTCAGGTTTTGAGAGTTACTATTCACTTTTTAGGAAGTAATATTTATGATTTGGGATTTTTATGGCATCACATAATGTTTATACGTGTGGTAGACAAAAACAATCATTAAACAAACCAAAATACAAAATGCAGCTCTAATATGACTATGATTATGGACCCATGATGTAGCTTTTTCTATTTTTTCTATCCTTTGAACATGAACATGTGCATAGGAAAACAACGCATGCTGAGCAAATATTTCCTAGTAAAGCATATTCTGATGCAAAATACTTCTAATGTAGATTTATTATATTTTACCGAGGATGAGGTGGTTAGTGTGTGGAGTCACCATCTAGCTTTACATTAGGACCATTGATCTTTTGCTTAGAATGGGTTAGAATGCCCTTATAATATACCTTACTTTTTATTCTAACATTTATCAATCCCATATAATGCAAGCAAGCATTAAAAATTAAATCATTTAAGTCACTTTTTCAAGTAAAGAGAATAAGTTAAATTGTTGAAATATATAACAAACATTAGTATATAATGAACATCCAGAAATTGGGTTATTTATTAGTGGTTGCTTGACTTGATAATTACCTATAATTCCATAGGAATTGGTGGTAATTGCCAAACTCCCATATCTAAGAGAATGGCCTTTGTTTAAATATATTTTTCATATGATTTTTACTAAGGAAAAATCAAAACAGTTTTATTATTAAAACACCAATTAATTATGTAGAAAAATCATTAATGTGAAGTTCAGCTTTTGGCATCTAAAACAAGTTAATTATTTACCTATTACAATGCAAAATATTTAAGGAAATAGAAAGGTATAAAACCAAATAAATAAATAGAGAGTAAGCCATTTGATTTCATCTCTATGACGTTAAATCCATATAGACTCATTTTGGCTTCAGTCTATAACCATGCAAACTATGATATATCATGGTTAATATATCCATTTGGACCTCTAATTAAGTATAAATGATCACTTTTACACCACTCAAGGTAACGAGGTTAGTAACACAAATAATGGTCTATGAGGACTAAACAGTAGCACTAAACTAAATAATAACAACATACCCAACACAAATATGAATGATCATACTGCATGTCCAAATGATAAATATAGGGGAGAGAATGGTAGACTAATCATGCAAAGGAAAACATAAAGATATTTACTCTAAACTTCATAATATATTTCCATGCAGACTACACTACTTATGAAAGTGAGCCTATATGGATTAAAAAAATAAGACAAATATACATAAAATATGGTCATTCATATGGACTACGATCCTTGTGAAAGGTAGTCCTTGCAAACTTTATATTAATTACAACATATCAATAATATTCATATTAGGAAAAAATAATGATATAATATAACAACTTCTAAATTTCTCAACATGGTGAGCATAATACGTAGTATACAAAGCAAATAGAAAACTGAATTGAACAAGAGTCCACACGAACATTGAATCACACATATATCAATATGGTTAGTCCATGTGGACCTTATCATAACTTAAAATAAGTCAGTGTGATTAGGTTATCAATTTGAAAATGATCATAATAGTTTAACAGGCAATTACATACTATTAAACAGCTCGAAACAATAACCTACTCCTATAATCAATGTGGGGATTACATAGAATCACCTCATGTAACACCCTTTGCCCATTTTTCAAGAAAATAGGCAAAGTGTGCTACTTCCCGTGAGGTCATCCATCCTTAGATTTCCCCAAGGGCCTTTCATTTAACTTTTACTTGGGTTTTTCCTCCTTAGTCTAGAAACTTCGATTACTTATTCCAATGGTTTAAGGTAAACTTATGAGGCATATGGCACCTATACACCTGATCTCACGCTCAAATATCAGCCTAAGCTACTATTACAGTGAAGAACATGTTCCTCACGTATTATAGGTTACTGTGCTAGCTAACCAAGTATCATCACACCTAATTACCCATAATAATATGCACGAGTGGCTCTAAATTCCCAAACCACATAATTTAAGTAGATATTATCATACCTAGACAATAGTTGGTTGCAAACCTCCTAATACCTATGAGTGGGTAACAGGGAAGAGCCATAGGACTCCTAATACCCAGAGCATGTAGGCTGAAAGCAATACTTGACGGCTGCACCCGCCATCTACAGGCTAAATCCATATAGACCCAGCCTCTAGTAGTTGCTAATCCCTAGTTCACCGGTCAACCTATCTAGTGTAGAAACAACCACTAATCCAAAAAATCCATTTTCCATTACCCTTTAAAGACAATAGTTTCATTATTCCTTTTATCCATAATAAATTGTATCATCTCGGTTCACTCATCACCTAAATTCCATTTATCATCTTCTAACTTTCATTAAGTTGTCATATCTTCACTTTAGTTTCAACTGTCATCATTAACTTTACATAATTGTCTTTTAGCTTCTTTTACCATAAATCTTGATCATTCTCTATTATCAACATACATCTAATTAACCTCAATTCCATGAGTCCTATCAAGTGATATTTCATATATTTTATATATATAATTCTTGCATTATCATACCATGACTTGGTTCTTAGATTTCGTAATTCACTTTTCCTGTGATTACATTTTTTTCTAACAATATTTATTTTCTGTACTGTCTATTAATTTACACAATATTCTTAATAAGATTCTATATGAAGTTTATCCTATACCTATACCCTCTTTTCATGTCCTAAGGTCCATTAATATTACAAAGTTTAGTCTCCTAAACTTTATCCATAGCTTATTATGCATTAATAATTTCTCTCTATATTTCTTAATTTATTCCTTCAGCTTTTCAATAGTTTATTAGCTTTACATCCCATTTTGCCTATAATTTAGCCCGATTGATTATTTTTCCCTCATCAAATATTTATTCTAGTTATTTCTAGGTAATAAGATAGATTTTAATTTGTTTCATTTGATCATATTTTTTGGCCAGATACAGGTCATCAAAATTTCTTAGACAGTTATGGTCCTTTTCGCATTAAAATTACTATTCATTTGGTACATTTTTTTTCTCACCAACCTATTACTCTATTTTATTTCCCATTCACCCCAATTCATATTATCATAAAATACTTTATCCCATCCAATATTTCATCCATCCTAACATATAAATACATTATTTCAACTCTAACATCCTAACTAACATTCCTTAATTAAATTCATATGTTTTCCTATTTATTGTTCTCTACTTCACTTCTTTTCCATTACATGTTTCCATATATCCACATAACATATATCATTCATGCTACATACCTTATTAATTCCTTTACACATAACCATGCCATTTCTCATTCCTTCTATGCCTCTCCCATGTTTTACATCACATCATCATCTTAACTTCACATGTCACCCTACCATACATACATGTTCATAACTTGACATACACGACCTAGACCTAGTCATGTATGCAATACACCCATACACATCTATTTCACATCTAATACACATCCTTAACATCTAATCTCCTCAATTTTCCCCTTCTAACAAGCGTTTTATATACATACACCCATAAAACACCCATGCAACTACAACTTCCATACAAGTATCCAAACTTTAATTCCATATTTTTCTCATAATACATGATAAGTTTCAATTAAGTTCACTTACAGTGGATTCCCTGTCAAGCTAAAGCTACTCTAGAACCATTAGATTCCTTTTCCTCCACTTTAAATCACTATTTCTAAAACTTTCATACTAGGTCTAACCTTTGAAAATTCTTAGAAAATTATACACAACTCCTAACTAAAATCTCTTTCCATAGACAACCTTTACACTTCAAATACTCTCTATAAAAAATAGGAAACTTTAAAAGGAAACACTTACACATAATTTTTGGCACAATTCATCAAGTGCTCAAAACACACTTTCTGGGCATTCTTTTCTCATTCTGTCACTTGAAATGTCTTCAAGGAGTTATGGAGGTTCGGGACTATATGAATTTTTTGCATTTTTGTGGTGGGAGGAGAGTGAAATTAAGCAAAAATAGTGATGCCCTAAGCTTAAAATGGTGTCAGCCATTTGAGGAGGAAGAAGGAGGGCTCTTTTCCTACTATCCACACACCCATATAGTCCCTTTAAGTATATGTGCAACGTGGATGGCCACGATTGCACCACATGTCGATCAGAGGGCTAAAATTAAACCAATTTTGTTTTAATCTTTGAAAATTCAAATTAATTTCCATAGACCTCTAAAAATCATGATTCTAGTCCCAAAAATACTCGATTAAATTTACTAAGGGCCTTGTAAAATTTCAGCTTGAAACTCCTTCGGAAGCTAGGGTTACTATTCACCCTATGCCATTTTAAATATTCAAAAATTCATAAAATATTCTCTGGACCCCTAAAAATAGCCATTCTAGTTTTAAAAATCATCGATTAATGGGATTAGGGCCCATATAAAATTCCAAGTCAAAAGTTAATAGTTGACTTTTTGGCACTATTCACCAGTTAGGACAAAAATATTCAGCAAAGATATTAAATGACCACAAAAAATTAAAATTCCTTCTTCATCATACTCATTGGAATTTTTAAGGTTCAGGATATGATATTTTTGGGTCTGTTCGGGCACTTCTTAGAGCTGTCTTGGAACAACCTCATTTTTTCTGTGTATATACTACTTCTTAACCCGTAATGATTTATTGGTTCTACTAAAATTTTAAATTCATTCGTTTTACCTACTTTCAGGCTTGCCAAAGTTTTATGGCCAATATGCTAATCTTTGGACTCGAAATAATGCCCCGCACTGCAGGGAATATCCTTTAGGCCTAGAAAGTACTGTTCATAAAATCTTTGTTTACATGCATTACAAGTCTTCCCATCTTAAGAAATTTCATCTTTGAAATTTCCTGTGGTCATGTGATTAGTTGCCTCAACATTTCATTACTATACTTTTACTCTTGTTTCTTTCCATTAGGGTAAGTTCTTGTATCCTTATGCATCCCAAAACTTTATAGATGCATCTTTGGTCCAGTATTAAGCAAACTTCTCTGGTCTAGATTTCTTTTAAGGTATTTGAAGTTCCCTCAACTTACTTCCAGTATTATCACATTTCATTCCCTCTTACTTTCATCATGTGAAAAGGGCTAAATAGAACACTTTCACTATGTCCTCTGTTTCCTCACTCTATTCCCAGTTAGACTACTGAACATTATAGAAATGTCCTTGCATCCTTATCTTAATTTAATATCCCTTAATTCATTTGCACTATCGACACTGTCTCTTTATTGCATACGGAGC
This sequence comes from Hura crepitans, assembly GCA_948208565.1. Lineage (NCBI taxonomy): Eukaryota > Viridiplantae > Streptophyta > Magnoliopsida > Malpighiales > Euphorbiaceae > Hura > Hura crepitans. Next base: position 2,086 of record CANXYI012282746.1, on the reverse strand, counting down.
TATATTATTACATCGACGCCACAAAATAATATCTCTTATTAACCTTTTTACAATAACCTTTCCTGAACAAGCTTCCCTCTAGCACCTTTAAATGCTAGACTATACTCTCCCTATTTATCAACCTTATCATCAATTAACTTTGTCTTAGTTTCATCTCAATTGACTTCGTTGTTCATCTTGCAAGTAGGCTATATTATTGTCCCTTCATTAGTTGCTCTAGTTATCTCATTTATTTATCCTTTCCTTTGTTCTAATATCTCAAGGCACTTTACCTTTTAAAGTCCTCTCAAATGTCTAGTTATTTTTCTCCTAATTTATCATTCTTACAGAGGTTTTTGATTCACTAACCCTCCTATTCACTTCCCCTCCTAAGTTTTAAAGGGACAATCCAACTATTTATTTCCATTATGAACTGTTATCACATCTTTCATACCATATTTCCATTATATTCCCATAACATTCATCCCTTAATATCTAAATCCTTTTTGTATTTAATCTTTAGCTTCAACCCTAGCTTTTATCCTCTTTCTACTCATAGTTTCCTTATCACTCTCTTTTGGTTACCATTACATTGTACTTCTCTCTTTTATCACTCTGTTAAGTCCCTTCAATATCAGGGTTATCATCATGCCATGCTTAGTTTCCAAAACACATGCATAGAGTTTTCATCATTGTAAAACATGACATGTCTAATGCAAGTATGCAAATGGAAAGATACACCCTAATCTTTACATTATGATGCCATGCAATGCCCCAGGGCCAATAACCAATACATCAAGGAAAAGTAATAGCCCTCATCTTTAGGGACCTTGATAGCCAATCCCTATCCTCAGTGTTGTTCTTATTCTCACTCTTTCCTGTATCCTGTGATTCATCTACTAACTATTACCATGTAATGTCCATCGGTCAAGGTATTATGAACAGTGCTTTCAGGACTTGAGTGATGTTCCCCATGGTGCGAGTCATCATTTTGAGTTTGATGATTGGCATATTGCTCATAAAACTTTGATAGGCCTAAAAGTGGTCAAAACAAATGAATTAAAAATTTTAGCAGAACCAATAATTCATCTAAGGGTATAAGCTTTTAATTCCGAAGATAAAAATATTTTAGGCCGAGACAGCCTCAGATTGGGAATGTGCCCAAACAGATATGAAAATAGCAGACCCTAAAGCTCAAAAATTGTACTAAGTTCAATGGTGAAGGAATTTTTAGAATCGAAGGTCATTTGCAAATTCTTACAATTTTTGAGATTTGGCACACAATTCTAGATAGTAAGAAAATGGCCTTCTCAGAGGAATTAGGCGACGAAAATTCATAAGTGTGCAATTGGGATTTGATAAGGAATTTTAAAACAAATTGCGCAATTTTTTGACATCATTTGGTATTTTTTGGCTTTTTAACAGAACTATGATTTCCACCGAAATTTTGTTAGCCTAGTTCCCGAAGGAATTAGGCTGTGAAACTTTATGTGCCTCTAACTGAATGTATTTAAGGATTTTAGAAATAAACACAATAATTTTTAGAGGTCCAAATGGCTGCAAAAAAATTCTCGAAGTTCTGCCGCGCATCGAGTTGCCGTAAAATGCTCGATTTTTAATTTGAGTACTTCCCAATGGAATTTCACCTCAAAATTTTGTAGGCATGAAATTGAGATTAAATGATGAATTTTGGAACAAATAGTGCAATTTTTCAATGACCATGTGATTTTTTAAAAATCCCCAAAGTTAGCAGCCCCTATGTTTGGAAAATTAAATCCCAGGGTGGTTGGAAACTTTGGAACACGAACCGAGGCTACTCCTGACTTCTCCAGCAATTGGAAAATGTGGCTAAGTCCTTAAAGGATATCTAGCCCACTATTTCTCTCTCCTTTTCTTTCTTTTCTCTTCCTCTTTAAACACGTTCCTCTCTAAAAAATTCTGTAGTTACGTTCTATTTTCCTCTCTTCTTTCTTTGGCTGTCCAGCCTACTTCTCACCCTAAAAAGCCACCCAAAATCCCATGAAATCAGTAGTTAAAGAAGCTTGAGGTGGATGATCTTGATTAAAAAGGAGAAACATCAAAAGGAAGTGAAGGATTCTAAAAATTT
>CANXYI012282683.1:0-12536 GCA_948208565.1 Hura crepitans | reverse complement strand
TTGAGATTTTCATCACATATAGCTCTTCCCTTATATGCATAATGAAAATAATACATAGAATGAAAAAGAAGTGAAATATTCTCATTATGAATTAAGCGAGGCTAGTGTTTTTACAAGAAATCTCAAGCCAACCTTCTTGCAATATATCTTTTCTTAACACTTGTATGTTGATACTAGATAAAAAAATATTAAGTTAACTCTAACAATTTCTTTGTCCTCAATCATCATTAATCTCTAGGAATTATTCACATAAATAGTCTTCAATTGTTATATAAGTATCTATATTACCTTGTTAGACATGGTTCAACCTGTGATGAGTCTTACATACTTACCTAAGTGCTTTTGGTTATGCATTTAACATGACTGTTCTCACATTAAATAGAGTCCAATCAAAGTAAGTTGATGTTACACCATATGAGATATGGTATAACAAGAAACTAGTTCTTTAACATATGAAGGTATGGGGTTCTTTAGCCTATTTGATAAAAGTGATGTCTATGACACCCCTCACTCAACTCGATATTAGACCCAGATGAAAGGCAACACACCACTTTTGATCTTACTTTTTTATATCCAAGTTACTAAAAAATATTTTTCTTGAAATCTAATAAAGTATAAAACCTCTTGATTTACAATAGAAAAGCCATATAACATGTTAGACTATTCATAGTCCTTATGTCAAAAATTTAATAGCATAATAGTTGTCTGGTGACACTATCCCAAATTAAACCTATAAGAAAAGATCTTTTTATAACTTATATCATCCAAACTATATCAATTCAACTCATTATCTCTATTAACACTAGATTATATCCACTATACATCCATATCAAGCCTAATTCATGTCATTATGTAATCACAACTAATCATTACAACCACATTTACCATCATAATTATAACCATCACTTATCATAAATCTATTATCATAATTCTAAACAAGCTTTAGAATATTATAAAACCATAAATAAAAGATCATAGATAACTACATAAACTTAATAAGCTTAAAGCCTTTATACATATATACAACTACACATGAGTTCTAGTAAAACATCATCGAATGCACATATACGTATCAAATATTGGATTATAGAATCTCCCTTCATGACATAACATCCTTATTATGTAAGTCACCTATAACTTCAACTACTTCTCTGATATATGAAAGCCTATACATCACAAAACACTAATAATGTAACAATAAAAAAACCCAGGCTCATGTACAGTGCCTAGGACCCGAAGCATCCTAATTGGGCAAAATGGAACGAATATTTTAAAATGATCAATAGAAAGAGCTATGGTTTGGAAAAGAAGTTAATAATTTTAAGTGGAGGATCGTATGGCGCATCATATATTTTTAAATTGAATCGATAAAGCTGTGTCTTCTTGATCGATAATGTTTGGGGATTTTATGGTGTCATATTTAAATATTCTGAAAAGAGGTTTTTGGCACCAAAATCTTAATATTATAGGTTAAGAAAATGTTATAAAAATTTAAAAAAGTGACATATACGAGAGGAGAAAGGGATAATTATAACAAAAATTTATTTATGATAGAATAAAGAATTTTAGGTGAAAGAAATTTTTTGCATTTTATGGGTAGTAAATAAAAAAAGAAAGGAAAAAATAAGCTAAAGAAAAAAAAAAGAAGAAAGAAAGAAAGATGGTAAAAGCAGCAAACTGATAAGAATAGGGCTGCTATGGTGATAAAGCCGTGACAATGGTGCCTATTATAGTGGTTCGACACTAATAGTGATAGTGATAGAGTCTACCAGTAGAGCTATAATTATAGGGAAAAAGCAACAAAAAATGAACTAAAAAGGAAAGAGGGAAGAATTAAGAGAGAAAAAGGCAAAGATGGTAGCACACTGATCATGGGAGGGCTACTATGGGGCAGTGTTGACGGTGAAGATAAGCAACAGCTCAATCACTGGAGCTAGTAATGGTTGTTAGAACTGTTGGAAAAAAAGGAGGAAGAGAAAGAGAATCAGATGCTATTGGTGGCAACATCAAGTGTTGTTAGTAGTAATGCGGTGGTTAGTTAATGCTGTCAATGTGAAGGGCAATGGTAGAGTGCAACAACATAAGAAGAAAAAAAAATAGAAGGTCAATGGGAGAAGAACCTAACATAAGAAGAATAAGAAAAAGAATATCTTCAAATAAGTAAAAAATTATGAATTCTCTAATTCCTATGATACTACTTATGTTGTGTTTGATTAATTGGAAGGCGCTATTTTAGTTTACATAGAATTTTTAAGAGAGATTTCAAATGAATTAAGAAAATGAAAAAGGGGCTATTATTTTCGAATTTATGTGTTCTTTTCCTATCCTACAACTTTTATCATTTGGGTCTTCTATGTAATTTAATGTATACTTTGGAAATTTGAATTATATGGAATTGAGTTTATTTCATAGTATACACTTAGAATGGTAATTATAGAGTTAAGAAGCTTAATGTTTAGTTTTAATGGCCTATATTTGTTTTTTGGTATGTTGGGGCATTCAGTTGAGGCAAGAAAAAGAAAAGAAAGGGTTGTTATGATGATGTTGAGGTTGAAAGCTATTGAATTGAGTTCTTTAAGGAAAAAGAATAAGGAAAAGTAATGATATTGTTAGGCAGTAATTGGGATATTGAAAATAACACTCATGAGGTTTTAGATTGTCTTAGTGGTAGTATCCAAGTTTAAAATGTTATAATTCAATACCATATGTGCTTGTAATATTCAAAGCATAAAATGTGTAGTTGTATGCATTATTTTAGGTATGATAGACATATATGTACATGTGTTTTGTTTTAACTATATATATTCATGGTGCAGGAGTATGCCTAAATAAGAGACTTGTTACATATTACCTTTTATTTTATAAGCATGAATATGACATTAGTGCTCTTATGTGGGTATATGGATATAAAGTGATATGTTTGACTTATAGGTTACTGTGGTTGAAAGTGATATTTTCATTAATGTATATGAAGGTTAAAGTGAATTATGTAAAGTGTTATGTACAACTTGTGTGAGTGGGTGTAATGCCTTATGGATTAAAGGTAGCTAAGTGTTTAAATGTGTGCTTATTGATCAATTTATAATTTATTAGGTGCCATGAGATAAGTGCATGATAGATAGTTATAAGTATATCTTAAATTACATGAAGTGAATAATTGTGGTTTACTGATGAGGAATGGCATAAATGAAGTAAGGTATACATATTATTATGTTCTTGGTTTATGTATCAATAATTTGAATTGGATTAAAGTTATATCATATATATTATATGACAAGGAAAGAATACATAATTTAATGAGTACATTCATCATAGCATAAGTATGTTATAACTAAATTGTGCTTGGATTATGAAATGCCACCTAAGTTAAGTATAATAAATCTTGTGTGTTAAAGTATGCACTTACAATAAAGTGCATGTATGTTATTTGTCACATTTTAAATAAGCATGATTAATACATATTAGTATAATGGTTTCAAACATATAAGAGTGCATGAATTGTGCTTGGCATGAGTTATAAGTTATATGAATTGTAATTATATAAAATGACAAACTAAGTGTAATTGAAGTGATTTGTGCTAATATAAATATGCCCTAATGTTTGTTAATGAATGACTAAGAGTATGTTTATGTTTAAATAGCTAATTTTGATTATTAAATGCATGTGTATCATGTTAAATGATGTTATATATATGTTTTAATCCATTTAAGGATTTTATAATGATGGTGATCATATATGATGTCAGGATGTGTATGGCTTACATAAATGTATGTAGATGTATGTTGTACATTACCTATGATAAGTGTGATATATGTCTAAAAATGGAAGTAAGTGCCTATATGGACATTTGAAATGATGTAAGATGTATATAGTGATGCTTTTGAATGCTTAAAGGAATAATAGCCAAATGGCCATTTGATACATACATGAATATGCTTGCTTTATGTAGGGCATGTGATGAATTGTTCATGATTTTATAAATGTCAATGATTATGAGAGCATATATTAAGAGTTATGATGTGAATAATGATATGTCTAGCATGCAAGGGAATGTTATGGGCAAATGGCCTAAATGCATGTATATACATGTGTATTGTCATATGATGCATGCAAATGATGATTCATGTTTATGATTGAATATATGGTCATCAAATATGTTATATAAGGAGGTGACTGTAGGATGCATGAATGAGGCTATGGCCTATGATGTATTCAAGCATGTATGTGACACCCCCTACCAGATTCCTAAAGAAACCTGATAGGCAAGGCACTTCCCATTAAGTCACTTATCCTAGGATTGCTTAAGGAGAAAACTCCTTAACACTTATAGGCTATTTTGGAATTATATCAGATATTGCTTAGATGTTCAATCTAATCCTCAAGCATACTTATGTATGGTCTAATAGACTCAGACTAAGCATATACAAGCCCCATCTAGGTCACAGAAAATTGGGCAACATAATGCTACCCAGATAACCTGCCAATATTTTCCTACATGTTAAAACACTTTTATAAGTGATAAATCACAACACATTTTTCTAGACCCTTCTAGTCCCCTAATCAAACATCAACCAACACTAAACACCTATATCACATATCAGCATTTAACCATCGAGGGCTTTAAGCTTATAGTTATCAAGTTCACATATAGTTCAAACAAACCCCATAATAGATTATATACAACACTTCTAGGTTATATGTATAGACATAGCAGCTTATAAGTATGATAACCCAAATCCTATAAGATACTTCAAGAATGCCACTACTTAAAGAAAGAAAACAACTTTCTTTACCCTTTAACTGCTATATAGCTACATTGCATGATCATCGAGGTTGACCTACTTATCTTTGTTACCTACACACCACAACATAGGCTTGCTGAGTATAAAACTTAGTAAGCAAATATAAACCATTTAAAACATGTATTAATACACACATGCGATTAAAATAAATAGTCTAAGTGTAGTGTGTGAACCACATGCCACATGCCTGATGTTATGCAGGATGTATGCCATACTTTTTCCTAAAATTACCAAAATGCCACAATAATTGTTTTAATTCAATTTTTTAATTTATTCAATTGCCCCATTATACATTCAAATGCATTATTTAAATTATAAAATAGGCCTCACTAGGTAGACTACACTTATAGACATTAGAACAAGAGGGAACTGAAAGATGTGCAGTGGCCCATATTTTGGACCTCGATTGTTACATTAGCCTATAGCCTATAAGGATTAGTTCATAAGAACCTCTTAAGGTAAAATGATGAGTAGCTATGCATATAGATCAGTCAGTAGACCTCCTAAGGGCACTAGACATATCAAAACAATTCCTCTAATGTTTATTTAATAGACTAGTGTAGTGGCCTCTCAGTGGACCTTCGTTGCTGCATCAGCATAGTCTAATATCCAATCAATGAAAAGAAGTGTTCACCATGTAGACTAGTGCAGTGGCTCAATTATAAACCTCAACCATTACACTGGCCTAGTATGATAATCAGACAGTCTAGTAGCTGCTAATCCCTAAGTTGATCAGTCAACCCATCCAGTAGTGTCTAGCTAATGGGTAATTTATCACCATTTTTAAGTTTATTTATTTACTAATCATCTTGTTATAATATTATGAAATGGAAAATAGATAGATAAAATTTTTTATCAAATAGTTAATTTTTGACCTAGATAGTTATAGTTCATTTTTAACCCGCCGAGTAAAATCATGTAAAATTTTTTGTCACTTTTTAACTCAAATTTGAAGGCATAATTACATGCATATTAATTCTAGTCTAACATTTTTTTTACTCAAATATATTCATGTTAAATAGTCTTTTTAATTACAATCCCAAAATCTTATTTTACGGGATAGTTATAGGTCATTTTATATATTTGTGAAGGCAATTATAAGCTCATTTCATGTCCTTTTATAGTGCCAATTGCACCAACAGAATTATAAGTCCATAAGCCAAAAGCCAACATCAAAGGAAAGCATCAAAAAAAAATATAAAAGGCTTACTTAACAAAACACAAAAACATTACCGTCTAGGTGACTTTTAAGTACATTTCCATGCCAAGATTAATCCCTTGTTAAAGCCATTTTGCACGCCACTCTAAGCCACTTTTAACTTCATTTTCCAACCCTTTTCTCATACTTTAAACATGTTTTATGTGTTATACATTTCATGTCACACTAATCATGATATCAACCAAAATCATGACATATACTAAATGCCATAAATGTCATGTTAATATACACATACAAATACCATTAACCATACCTCATTTTCATGTCACCTTAACTCACAAAGCTGTCGACCATAAGTCCATTTTGCCTTACTCATGCTTTTATCCCAACTAAATGCATTCATACACATTTAGACCTTACACAAACATGCCTAAACACATTATTCATGCCTTTACAATGTAAATTAGACCAATGTAGCCTATAACATGCCTCAGCCAAACTACCAACACACATATACAAGCCTAGTTTCACTAAGTTCTTAACATACACCTTACATGCCATCCATAATAAGCCAAAAACCATGCCATGAACTATATATACAACTTACACACTCACTTACCTACCAGGTACACCTCTTGACCAAAGTAAGTCATCCACTAAAACTTCCCAAGTTCACTAGGTACACCTAGAATTCAATCATTATTCATGTTAAAAACAACAACTAACATGCGATAACACTATTTCAAGCCATAAACACACACATATGCCTACCCAAGTCTCTCAGCCAAGTGAGGTATTCACCCTTCCATGCTTTCTTTTCATCCAAATATCATCCCAACCATCCATTACATACACAATTAGCTTAGTTATACACTTAGTCCATCATTTTACACACATAAACCACTTAATCTACCAATTCCATATAAGGTTTCCAAGCATTATTCATCGCAATTCAACCATACATACTTTTAATGGATTAGATGTACTTACCTCAATACCAAAGGGCTAAAATCTGCTTTACTAGCTTGAAGAAAATCATAAATTCCTCCTTTTAAGCCTTATACTCTGTACACACCATTCCTCCTTCAAAAATCAATCAAAATTCACACACTAACCCAAAATAAATTCTAATCATATGGCTATTCTTAGAATCATCATTCATGCCAAAATAAATTCCAATCATATGGCTATTCTTAGAATCATCATTCATGCCAAAATAAATTCCAATCATATGGTAATTCTTTAACTATTGTATAGCTACACTGTATGATCACTGAGGTTGACTTGCTTATCTTTGTCACTTGAGCACCACAACATAGGGACACTGAGTATAAAACTTAGTAAGCAAATTTAAACTAATTAAAACATGTATTAATACACACATGCAATTAAAATTAGCAGTCTAAGTGTAGTGTGTGAACCGCATGCCACATGCTTGATGTTATGCAAGATGTATGTCATAATTTTTCCCCAAATTACCAAAATGCACTATTAATGTTTTAATTCAATTTCTTTTTATAATTTATTCAATTACACAATTATTCACTCAAATGCATTATTTAAATTATAAAATAGGCCCCACTAGGTGGACTACACTTACAGACATTGGAACAATAGGGAACTAAAAGATATGCAGTGGCCCATATTTTGGACCTCAACAGCTACACTTCATAAGAACCTCTTAAGGCAAAACGCTGAGTAGCTATGCATAGGGATAAGTCTGTAGACCTCCTAAGGGCACTGGACAAATTAAAATAATTCTTTTGGTGTCTTTCTAGTAGATTAGTGTAATGGCCCCTTTGTGGACGTTTGCCACTGCACCAGCATAGTCTAATATCCAATCAATGAAAAGAAGTGTGTACCCTATAGACTAGTGCAGTGGCTCAATTATGAACATCAGTCATAGCACTAGCCTAGTTTGATAATCAAATGGTCTAGCAGCTACTAATCCTTAAGTTGATCGATTAACCCATCAAGTGGGTATCTAGCTAATGGGCCATCTATCACCATTTTTGAGTTTATTTCTTTACTGATCATCTTGTTATAATATCATGAAATGGAAAATAGACAAATAAAATTTTTATCAAACAGTCAATTTTTGACCTGGATAGTTACAAGTCATTTTTAACCCTACTAGGTAAAATTTTCTATCACTTTTTTACTCAAATTTGAAGGCATAATTACATGTATCTTAATTCTAATCTAACATTTTATTTTGACACAAATATATTCATGTTAAATAGCCTTTTTAATTATAATCCCAAAATCTTATTTTAAGGGACAATTATAAGTCATTTTATGTATTTGTGAGGGCTATTATAAGCTCATTTCAAGTCCCTTTTAAGTGCCAATTGCACTAAAAATTTAATAAGTCCATAGGCCTAAAGGCAACACTAAAAGAAAGCATCCATATGTCATATAAATGGCTTACTTAACAAGCCACAAAAACATTACCATTTAGGTGACTTTTAAGTACATTTCCATGCCAAGATTAATCTCTTGTTAAAGCTATTTTACATGCCACTCTAAGCCACTTTTAACTTCATTTTGTAACCTTTTTCTCATACTTTAAACATGTCCTATATGGTATACATTTCATGTCACACTAATCATGATATCAACCTAAATCATGTCATGTACTAAATGCGATAAATATCATGTCAATATACACATATAAGTACCATTAACCATACCTTATTTTCATGTCACCTTACCTCACAAAGCTCTCAACCACAAGTCCATTTTGCCTTAATCATGCTTTTATCCCATCTAAACACATTCATACACATTTAAACCTTACACAAACATGCTTAAACACATCATTCATGCCTTTACAAAGCAAATTAGACTAATGTAGCCCATAACATGCCTCGACCAAATAACTAACACATACATACAAGCCTAGTTTCACTATGTTTTTCACATACACTTTACATGCAATCCATAATAAGACAAAAACCATGCCATGAACTATGTACACAACCTACACACTCATTCACACACCAAGTATACCTCTCAGCCAAAGTAAGTAATCCATCAAAACTTCCCAAGTTCACTATGTACACCTAGAATTCAATTATCATTCATGCCAAAAACATCAACTAACATGCCATAACACCATTTCAAGCTATAAACACACACACATGCCTACCTAAGGTTCTTGACCAAGTGAGGTATTCACCTTTCCATGCTTTCTTTTCTTCTAAACATTATCCCAACCATTCATTACACACACAATTATCTTAGTTATACACTTAGGCTATCATTTTACATAAATAAACCACCTAATCTACCAATTCCATACAAGGTTCCCATGTATTATTCATATCAATCCAACCCTACATGCTTTCAATGGATTATACGTATTTACCTTAATACTAAAGGGTTGAAATCCACTCTTCTAGCTTGAAGAAAATAAAAAATTCCTCCCTTTATGCCTTATTCTCCATACACTGCATTCCTCCTTTTAAAATCCATCAGAATTCACACACTTAACCAAATCAATTTCTAATCATATAGCTGTACTTAGAATTATTAAATCCCTTGGGAAATAAAATAAAAAGAGCTAGAACACTTACACACAAAAACTTGCTCTTTTTGGGTCCTTTTATTGACACCTTAAGCTTTCATGAATTTTCTTGAATTCTAGCCACTTCTATGGCCTCAAAAACCTTCACAAATCATTTCCCCACAAGTTAAGATAATTTTTGGTTGTAATAGACTTAAGAAAAAGATTGAAGAAGATTATGAAAATAGGGATTTTGTGTGAAGATGGCATCGACTGCAGCAAAGGGAGAAAGGGGGAAGAAAGGTGTAAATTGAGTGGGTTTGGCTAAGTGGCCATCCATGTGTCACCTTGGCCCTTTTATAGTGGCTGAGGTGGCATAGGTAGGGCCCACATGGCACTTAAGCAACCCGAAAAAGATTAGTTTCAATAGAAACTTCAAGAAATTTTTAAAAATCACTCGAACCACTAAAAATTATTACGTTTATTTAAAAATCCTTGATTGGTCCCATTTAGGGCCTCATAAAATTTTGCAACCAAATTCCACCAATAGGATAGTTACCTAATTGCCTTAATTTATGTGGAACACCCCAAAATGTAAAAAATTTACAAACGACCTCAGAATCTAAAAATTCTTTCACAAATGGACTCAAGAGAATTTTTAACCTTTAGTGTGTGACATTTTTAGTTCTGTCTAAGCATATCTTAGTTCATTCCTAGCCTGACTCTATCTTAGTCTTTGGGCTACTAGATTGGAGCCTAAAATAATTTATTGGCTCTATTAAATCTTTAAATAAAATTAAATTCATCATTTTATTGCCCCTCATAGTTTCTTGACTAATACCCTTGCCTCAAGGCTCGTAAAGGTGACTCGGCACTTCAAGAACACTTTTTGGCTTTAGTGGTACTATTTATAGAGCCTTGAGTTACGGGCATTACAATGTATTTGCTTTATGTTAAGCATGCTGTGGATGGTACAAGATTATATGTATATTTATGGTCATGACAAATTATATGGATACGTGTAATGAGAAACATGTATGGTTGAACAGCTTATGATGGCTTGGCAGAATGGTATAGTGTAATGGCCATAATGAATTTGAGGAAATTATGGGCATATCATGACACTATGAGATGTGATGATATGGCAATACATTAAATGATGAATTAGGATTCTTGATGTAAAGAATTTATAATGCATAAATTGATTATTTTTCTTGTATATTCCATATAGTTGAATGCATTGAATAACTACATAATGTATGATTATTATGCTATTGTAATACATGTAACATTGTATGAAGTTGTAATTACTTATGATTTTTAGTATTGTTCATTTTGATGCCAAAAGTTTCCTATACTATCTTGGCCAAAGCATTTGCATGATATGATAATTTTTGGTTATGAGTTCATAAATATATGGCATTATGAATTATCCTTTACTTTTAACATGTCATGATGTATTAAATCCTATATAATCATATCCAAACTCAACTCCTATAGCATTGTTTAAAATATCTAAGCATATATGATTAAAACATTGAAAGTGTGAGTTTTCAAAAGGTTTTTCAAAAATTAAGTTACATATTCAAATTTGAGAATCCTCGTGTTAAAATTTTAGTAGCATAATGGCTGCATTGAGAACTATCCCAAATTTTTGAATAGTAACCTATAATCAAGAAACACTTTTAAAATATTTCACAATCATTTCCTTATCTCTATGATCCTTCTGATCACTCTAAATCAATCATCATCACAATCACAATCTAAACCTTAGGAAGAGATAACATTCAAGTGTAAAATAATTTAAAAAGTTTAAATCCAGTTACAAAACCATATACAGGTTACAAATTACAAAACAATATCATTTAGGCCAAAGAATAATTACATCCAACATAAGAGTGCACTTTATATGTCTACACATCTCAGAATTCAATTACGTATAACAAAATATACCAAAAAGAATAGTCTTCTCTTTCTTTTCTAGATGTCTTAAGGCTTGGGCTCAATTGTCCTCCTTACCTACACATTGCAAATGAAATGATGCACTAAGTAAAAAGCTTAGCAGTTTAATTGAAATATCTTTTTCATAATGCCATATATATAATCAAGCTTAATTATACAAGATCTAAACAACATAACTTATGACAAATGTAACGTCATTTATCCTATGCATATGAGTTATCAAGCATAAAGGAATCAATACACATAATGAGAATATTTATATGCATACACTACATGTCATCTTATATATTTTATAGAATAGTCATACATAATACTTATAATGCATACTTAATACCATTCATCACTCACATAGCAAAAACTGTGCAGTATATGTAATAGACTATTTAAGCTCATTTATAGGGCCATTTAATTATCTCTATAACACCCATATTATTAAGAACACAATTCTCATGGATATTGGGATCATCATATGCGATAGACCTAAATGGCTGCTGCACTAGCATTGATGTACAGTGATCCTAATGGACCTAAATGGTGGTTGTACCTATATAAAAGTGTGCAGTGGCCCCATGGGACTTGAACGGCAACTGCACTAGCATGGATTTAAAGATCATAAAAATATAGGTTTTTGGATTAGACTAAAAGTGGACTCATAAACTAATATTAAGCACCAAAGTGCGCTAGGAGCTGCTATCTATCCCTAGTTTACTAGTTAAGCTATCCATATTTAGATTGTCACTCATATGGGCTATTCTCATTTGTTGTTAATTTCACTATCATATTAAAGCTTAAAATAACTCATTCTAATTTTGGCATCATCAAAAATTGATTAAACCAAAAATATTGTGTTATGTTCCATATTTCAATGATTAAGCACAAGGTCATATGCATTAATCACTCAATCATGTCGTACATCCTCATTATATGCTTACATATACTTTTTCAACATCTAATAATTCATTTTTACCATGTTGTCATATATCTTTCATTTTATGCTCACTTTTGAGCATATATATACACTTAGAGCCAATAAGCCATTCAACCATTATACATGCACACACATATATTTGTGGTATGTTCTCATGCCAAGCTTAATTCACTTTC